>CALNVZ010003473.1:118826-131990 GCA_940671915.1 Paracentrotus lividus | reverse complement strand
AAATTACCGCCCCCCCCCCATCAAGTAACCCCTCATGTGCTGTCAGCCGAATTTTGGTAAAATATTTTCTTATGTCTCTTATTACCTAAAGATGGGCGGAGCTGCCCAATCTCTCTTCCTCTCACAAAATCTTTGACCCAAGCTTGGGTGGACTTACGTACTTCTTCCACTAAAACTTTGGACTTAGGTACTTCTTCCACTAAAAATACTCAAGTTTTTGAAATGGGAGTTTCCTATTTGGGGCACTTAGGATTTGATTTTTTTCAAATCTGACTCTTGCACCAGTTTTCTGATGGTGTATACGTAGAGGGGCTGTCGAGCCTGACAAGAAAACGATGTCAAACCAAAGAGACACAAAAAAAAAATGGAGCGCATTTGATAATCATTTTAACATTTAACAATTCTTCCAGTTGCTCCTTGATTATCTGCTGGATGTTGCAATACAAAATAATAATAATTAAGGCTAATAACCATGCACGTACTTTGGGAGAAGGTGATGCAGGGGGGGGGGGCACCCCCGGATGGAAATGAAAGGGGCATTAAAATGCGGGAAGAAAAAGAAAAAGGGGGAAAGAGGGCAATGCAAAGAAGAGAACGGCAATAAAAGGAAGAAGAGAAAAATAAAATAAAAAAGGAGGCAAGGGGGGGGGGGAATAAAAGAGAGGGTGAGAGAGGAAAAAAGAGAGAGATAGAGAGAGGACGAATGGGAAGAAAATAAAAGAAAACGAAGAATACAAAAAGGGGGAAAATTAATATATATATACATTAATATATTGAATGATAGTTCCACGTGTTGGAATGTAATACTTATAAATAATACAGAAGTGAAGAAGATTATGCTTACTTATAACAAAGATTTTATTTCCTCTCTCAAATTTTCGGAAAACCTTTTCCTTTTTCAGTATGGACAATCTTGTTCAATCTTGTCTCTCTTGAAAAGGGAAAAGGTTTTCCGAAAATTTGAAAATTATTAGAGCACCTGAACCTACACAAAGTCTATGGGATTATCAATGCCCAAGTTCATTTGCCGAAATCAAATTAAATATATCTTCTGTGTGCCATGAGCTTTCATGACTTTTTAGCATAGGGTCTTACGTATATGTTGATATAATTGAATTTATATAGTTTCGACCATCTAGTAATGCGCAGCATTAAAAATAGTTGCGCTATGCGCTTTTAGTTTCCCCATAGACTTGTGTGTTAAACATGTAGTCAAAATGCAAAAAAGTTAAATGCCAATTACATATGCCGATTGCTCAAAAAGTATTTAAGGTAAAAATATGAGACTTAGCAGGCTTATTCTTATATACCTCAAATACAAACTAAGTTTCAGAAAATTTGGTTAACTAGGGAGGGTGGATTCGCCCCACCCTTGGTGGTGAGATGACCAAAATAACCATGGCCATTGAAAGTTGAGACTATTTTTTTCATTTAATGAAGACACTCCTCGTAAATGTATATTTTTTAAAAGGAAATTTCATGAGCAATTCAAATATGTTGAAATATTAAGGGTCATTTGAACGGGAGACTTAAATAGGGGCACTGAATTAAAAATTTGGGGCCCTTCAAAAATAATTTAAAAATCCCCACTTAAGATGTAACTACTTCACCCTGTGTTGTAATGAATGCCATTTTTGACATCCTCAGGAAATTTCCTTTCAGAATATATATACTTTTGTAGAAAAAGGCTTACAATGTTTTATGTTATGACACTTTGATCCTGAAAGGGGCAAAAATTTTAGATTTTTCAATTGGTGGTGTAACATAAAAAGGGCGACTTGGGGGCGAGTTCCCAAACGCATGGCTTTGTTATTTAGTTTTCAAAGCACAATGATGATATTCGGAGACATTCCAACCATTTTAAAAGTATTTAAATGGTCAATTGAGTGAAAATTACTAAAATTATTTAAATATGCTTGGTGTTCTAATAATTTTGGCCACCACTGTATACCGTGTGTCTAAAAAAAAACGTAACACTTTTGAAATGGTTGCCAAATTGAGCATATATAATTTTATGAAAAAATGTCGATATGTATGGAAAGCTAAAGGACCAACCTTTTATATGATATGAAAAAATTTAAAAAAAAATCATGCTTCGATGAACAGTGTTCACTTAAGTTAGAGGTATGAAAATGCGCCTGCGCAGGATTTTTCCTTCCAATTTTGGACAGGTAAATTACTTGTAGCTTACAAAATAAGGTCGATATGAGATATTCATGATCGATGGATCAAAAGGATATTTTGAATACCTTGAATACCATTCCCTTTTCTGTGTTATTCATCAATCCCAAAACACCACCGCCCAACCCCCACACACACGCACACTTCCACTCCCATCTTATTGTTTCATTGATCTGGTAGAATCTTTTTACGGGATTAAGGAAGAATGTGAATTGGCTAAATTGAAATATTCCAAATCATAATTGACATTACGCAACCCACTGTCCTCCCCCCTCCCACACACACACACACACACACACACACACACACACACACACACAACCTTCTTCCCATCCTCTCACCTACTCCTTGCTTTTTTATCAGTTTTCTTCCGAAAGTTTGGTGGATCATTTTTTTCCATTAATAATCAAATTATTAACCAGTCACTCATTTTGATCATTGAAATCAATCGATAAATCACTGAAACATTAATTCCATCAAGCAATTGCTCAAACCAATTATCACACGCACACAAACAACATACACGCACACACATACACACACGTGCACATACACACACACACACACACATTAGGGCAGACATGACAAAAAAGTTAAATCTTTTTAAAAAAGATTCTACCAGATCAATGATACAATAAGATGGGAGTGGAAGTGTGCGTGTGTGTGGGGGGTGGGCGGTGGTGTTTCGGGATTGATGAATAAGACAGAAAAAGGAATGGTATTCAAGGTATTCAAAATATCCTTTTGATCCATCGATCATGAATATCTCATATCGACCTTATTTTGTAAGCTACAAGTAATTTACCTGTCCAAAATTGGAAGGAAAAATCCTGCGCAGGCGCATTTTCATACCTCTAACTTAAATGAACACTGTTCATCGAAGCATGATTTTTTTTTTTTTTTTCATATCATATGAAAGGTTGGTCCTTTAGCTTTCCATACATATCGACATTTTTTCATAAAATTATATATGCTCAATTTGGCAACCATTTCAAAAGTGTTACGTTTTTTTTTAGACACACGGTATAAACAAGTAGTGGAAGGGCCTCTACATTGATGTCACACTTATGACGCCATATGGATCTTAAAATTAGGGTGTGGCAAATTGATCGCAAACAATAGGAGGCCTTAAAGAGACCTATATTTGAGGGTACCCAATTCTTAAACTTAGAGGGCTCCAAATCGATAACAACTTTATGGGTGCCAAATTTATCTCAGTCTTAAGGAGGTGCCAAAATGGACGTGACATGAGAGGGTGCCTTGATCTTAAACTTAGGGGCACCAAATTGATTTTCAAATCAAATAGGGGCGCCAAATCGTGTAAACCTAGGGGCCATCAAAGGCATCATATTGATTTCAAACTCAAGGGGCGCCAACTAGATCATTATTAGGCGCCGACAAATGGATCATCGGGTGCCAAAGCGCTTTTGTAATTAAGGAGCGCCAAATGTACTTGAAACTACTTGGCGCTTACTTATTGTCAGAAAATTAAGGGGAGTGAAATCGATCTTTTACTGGAGGTGCCAAAATGATCGGAATCTTAAATGCAAAAATTATTTTATGTTCATGAAAAGATTCATACCCAAAAGTGTTTGAACATCTATGCCTCCTGGTCATAGTTGTTCTGGGTTATCGATATTAGAATGTTTTTAAGCAATATCGTGTCATGATTGCAACATTCATGCATGATTTGTTGAATAACAAACTTCCTCATCGTTTCATTGATTATTTCTCATTTGTTAAGCACCCTTACGAGACAAGAAGCAATGAAAATAAAAAATATAACACTCAACATATTTTTGTTACGATTTCACTCTGTATATAGACATTCATAACTATCCAACTAGACTCTCTATTGACTTTCATCTATTTACACCTAGAAGTGCTTTGTCCCATAAATCAATTAGATATTTAGTACCTGACATTTGGAATGTATTACCACTTGACATACGAACTTGTAACAACCTTTTATCATTTAAAAAGAAACTAAAAGAATTATTCATATCAAAATATCTCTGTTAATCGTTTAGGTATGAGATGTATGTAACATTACTCTTGTCGAGGAAATAACATGTATTTGTATTATTTTAAATTTAGTTTCAACATTCGTTTGTTTTGTGTGTGTGTGTTTTAAAAACTATATCAACCAAATGATTTATTGTAAGTCATGTTCTATATTCTAGAAGTTATTACCACTATGTTATGTTATACTAGGGACATTGCCTTTTAAGCAACTCTGTTTATGCATTGTTCATACTGTGTAATGTATACATGTATATATTCTGATGTAAAACTTAATGGAAATTGTTATTTTACATGGTGAACAAATAAAGAAAGAAAGAAAGAAAGATAGCTGAAATAATTTAATTAAAACATTGTGCATTTTTTTTATGTATTAACTGCAAATAGCGTCCCCATTTTTGATAAAGTTTGTTTGGTTGTGCCGAGTTGTAAAACTTGAGTTGCTCTATCGAGACGCGGATGCAGAGACGGATTTTGACGGGGTTGAAGAGGTACCTATTTTTTTTTTTTTTTTTTTTTTTTTTTTTTTTTTTTTTTTTTTTTTTTTTATTATTTTTTTTTTCCTTTATGCTGGACAACAAAAAAGGTACATGAAATACACTGTCCGTCATAAAGGTGGACTATTTTTTGCCGTTGTAGCGACATGATCTGGCTCCGGCTTTAAATTGTTGAATAAGTTTGTCCCTGCTTTTACTTTTTTTTAGACCCTAACTATATTTTGAACATTCACCCTACCCTTCAAGGAGTTTTTTTTTTTTCCAAAAAGTTTTGTCATGTTTTTCTCATTTTGGGGCCCCTTTTTGTTTACCCGGCCTATCAAGCCCCCCTCATTACTACAACCAGGAAACTCGTCTGAGGTAAACTGTTTATATTTGTTTTTAAGTTAAATCTAGATTTAAGGGGAAAGGCTCGTGTCTCTTGTCTAGGGGAGGGGTTGAAATACAAAGTGTGATTGGTGAAAATTCGAAATATTCTATTCCACCTTTATGATAAAAATAAAGGTAATACAAATCAACCTTTCGCCCTTAATTATTATCATTTCCCCTTATTTCCTTTGTAGCCTTGATGACAAGGTTGTAAATGGTAACTATTGATGATATTTTATTTTGAAATATGTTTGGCCGATGTTTTACAATACAATTTAGGAAAGATGGAAATTTCCATGGTGTAAAAGTGAATAAAATCAATGTTGAGCCCAATCAAAATAAATCTTGACCCCCTCCCCTTGACAAACGAGTCGAGCCTGTAACCATATATTAAGATTTAACTTAAAGAAAAATAAGAACTCTACACCTCCGATGTGTTTTCTTGGGGTAGGACTGAGGGGGGGGGGGCCTCGGTGGGTCGCGTAAACAAAAGGGGCCCCAAAAATAAGAAAAAATGGCAAAAATGGCCATCTTCTGAGGGTGGCAAACTTTTTTGAAGAAAAATTCTCGGGAAGGGTTGAGGGAACGTCCAAGATATAGCCAGGATCCCGTAAAGTGAAAGTGGTGACTAATTCTTTTAAGAAATCACATCAGGAGCAACATAACGTCGTTGGAGCCCGAAAAAAAATATTCCACCTTTATGGCGAACAAATGTAGCCTACTTCATATAGGGGTATAGGGTCAGGTCGTCCAATCGAACGGTTCCAAAGAATTGAAAGCAAAAAACAAACAAACAAACAAACAAAAAAAAAGAAAAAAAGAAGAAAGGTTTTTCTAATTATTATGGGGGGGGTGGGGGGGGGGGGGCGTAAAAGGTCTATGTATAAGGGCGACTTTTTGAAAAGTGAACCTTTTTTGGAAAAAAATAAAGTTTGTCCTTTTTGTTTTTAAGCTGCACATTCATATAGAGCATTGTCTGAAGTTTCATGAAATGCATTTTTTATCTTAATTTTTACAAATTTTCATGCTCATTTGCATACATTAACATGCAAAAAATTTGAAATAGAAAAATGGTACGTAAAATATCATTTCTTTGACCCTGACTTGATTGTATATGCTGGTCTCCTTACTTTGATTATGTCATTATACCTTTTTAAACTTCATTCCTTAAATTTAAATGAAAAAAAATGGTGCTGAATTGATTGTTTTAAGAATAATTACTAAAAGAAATTAATTGCCATCAAATGTCACACACGTGACCCAAAACACGAAAAGTTAACGCCCCCCGAAAACCATGGTTCTATTATTATTACAATTTTTTCTCCAAAGCTAGATATAATGTGCCTTGCATCTCACCAAATATGAAGCCATGACAGCTTTAAATTTAGTTATTAATCACTTGAAATTGGTCACACACGTGACCCACGGGTCACGTGTGTGACCAACTATGGTCATGCCTTTAAAAAAGGGACCAGGCTATTCGGCCATTCTTTGAAAAGTGAACCTACTGGGGACAAATAAATTTTTGCTTTTTGATTTTAAGGTGCATATTCAAATAAAGCAATGTCTGAAGTTTCATGAACTGATGTTTTTTCGTGATTTTTGCAATTGTTCATGCTCATTTGAATAAATTAACATAAATGATAATTGAATGGAAAAACGGTAAATAAAATATCATTTTTTTAAACCCTGACTGGAATGGATATGCTGACTTCCTTACTTGGATTACTGTCATTATATTATTATTTACCTCTATTCCTTTTAATCTAACCCCCAAAAATAATGTTGTTAAATTGATTATATTAAGATAATCAACCCTGGAAATTAACTGCCCTCAAAATGTCACACACAAGTAACCAGAAAACACAAAAAGTGTAAAGCCCCGTCTTAACCATGGCTATGGTATTATTATAAATATTTCATCAAAGTTAGATTGAATGTACCTTGCATCTCACTAAATATGAATCCATGACAAGTTTTAATTTGATTATTAATTAGCAAACAAATTGGTCAAACACGTGACCCGCTGGGTGGGGGCGGTCATAAATTCTGATTATTTTCACTTTCATTGGCTGAAATTAATTTATTTTAGCATTATTATGCTCCAAAATGGTTCTGCAATAATTTTTGCGAAAAAACAACAACAAAAAAAACAACAAAAAGAACAAACAAACAAACAAAACAAATGGTCGAAAAAAAATAAGGAAATACATAAGAAATTCATAAAACAATAAAATACACAAGGAATTTAGTTCGATATCAAATTTTTTTCCAAGTACAATTGTTAGGAATCCTATAAAGATTATGCAAACATAAAATTAGCATTCCAAAAGCTGTAGTTTGTCAATTAGAACAAAAATTATGACTTCATACAATGTGTAAATTAGCATAATTAATTCATATAAAATAAATTATTATTATTATGGGAAAATTAACAGTGCTTTCTTGTAGTTACATCACACACTACCATCGTGCAAATTTTCGGCGCGCTCGCGCGATCAACAGCCAAGATCTTATAGGGGGCATCATGGCCCCCCTTCCCTACCCGCCCCTCCCTCAGTCTTGACAGCTACCAAAACACCCCATTGACTGACTAGGGTTGAGTTCATAAATTTTTTTACCACAGCGGATACAGTAATTGCTCGAAATGAACATTTATTGCATGATACCAAATATTTTCATTTTTCTGTACAATTTGCCATAGGTCACACACGTGACCCACTAAAATGTCACACACGTGACCCGACATCACGATATAAAATAACAGATTAAAAAAGAAATTTCAGAGATGACTCCTATCCAGTGGTATTTTTGGTTCACAGGTCCATAATGCATATCTCACAGCAATAAGAACATTTCATCATTTTAAAACTCACAGGAATTTCAAAATGAAATTGAACTTTCAAAATCATGCCGTTCTGTGAAGTCACACACGTGACCCACTTCTTTTGACCTCTGACCTTGAACATGCATATTGTAAATATCAAGAATATTTACAAATGATAGCCAACAAAATATATTAGCATGAGATAAACATTAAATCAGTATGTTTTTAAGAATGTTAGAGTTATAACCAATTAAAGTCAAGATTTTGCATAATTTCGGTCACACACGTGACCAAGAATGGTCCATAAAAGGTATGCTGTTTTTCCAAGCTTACGGGAAGCGTCTGCCCCCCCCCCCGGGGGGGGGGGTCACTCGAAGAAAAAGTGCTACCCATGCGTGTCCCCGCCTCTTGAAAATGGACCCTAAATGTCTCATTGCATGTAGTCAAATTTGCACCCCTTTTCCACGTCTGACTGGGAAAAACATACCCTGAATGGCGTAAACACCGTGAAATTTTGACCTAAAAACTGCAATTCCTGCTGAAAACACCCCTATTTTTATGAAAGTGGCGACTGAAATTAAATAACACCCCTATTTTAAGGAAAGCGTCGACGCCTCCGAACTGAAAACAGACCCTTTTTGACGCTTTTTGGGGACACGCTGCGTAGCACATCATGTGGTGAGTTGACCCCCCCCCCCCCAGGATGTCCAGACCTTCCACCACCACCCCCCCCCCCGGATCCGCGTCAGCTATCTCCATGCCAAAAATGAAAAATGATCAGTCAAATTATGAAAAATGAAAAAAAAAAAATATATGGAGGGGTACAATGTGCCCCTTATAGGCTGTGAACGATTAAAAAATAACTCGCAATTATATGGTTAACACGTTAGTGGACACCGATGTAATCTTCCAAATATAGAAAACTTTCTCCCTTGTTTCCTATAATGTGAAACAACAGTATCTCATGAATATTAATATATTCTCTGATCTTGCGTGAACTTGTGACCTTTTCAAGGGGCATACAGAAAAAGTTGCAAACACAACCTGAATTTCAACCAATGAAACGCACGTATTAGGATCACGTGTTTTTTTTTTTTTTTTTTTCAATTTTGCATTGAGTGAGTGAATGAAAAGAAATCAACATGCACAAAATCTGTGATACATGAATGCACGTGATAACATTCACAAAAGCTATGAAACATTAAATGCACGTGTCGATAGGGTAAAAGTGTTGTCAAGATGGCTGATGCTCTAATCCAAGCCGGTATTGGCAGGGGATTTGTCCTGGTGGCCAATGGCCACCGGTACCACAAGAACCGGACCAGTGGAACTTTGATTTGTTGGCGATGTTGGCGAAAGGAAGAATGCCCAGGGAGAGTAGTTACAGATGTATTCCTCATCGAAGATGGGGCCCGCCCAACCAGGATTAGGGTAAGTAATATAGACCAAATAATGTTATGAGAGAGAGAGGGGGTGAGAATCACAAATGGTAACTGTTAAAGAATGACATGCTTCTTCATATTTTTCCTCATTGCGCCTAATGAGGGTGGTATCTCACTTCGCGGAGACGTTTCCGCGACAGAATAGGAAATTTCGTCTCCGCGATGGATAAAAGTATTAGAGACGTCTCCAAGAGCGCGGAGACGTCTCTTGGATGGATTTGGGACTACCTCAGATTTTTTCCCAATAAATTGTCGCGGAGACGTCTCTAATACTTTTTATCCGTCGCGGAGACGAAATTTTCTATTCTGTCGCGGAGACGTCTCCGCGAAGAGAGATATCACCCTGAGTTTCTCCCACGGATGGACAAAGGTTCTCTTTTATTTCATATGATAGTCTGACGGGCCTGCCTGAATGGCAACTTGTAAGTTGAATGACGTCATGGCTGAATAACTTCATGAAACCGCCCCCCCCCCCCCACTCTGGTGGTCAACCATATAAGGCCATACCCGTATGCTAGTTCCGATTTCTTAGGGTGCTATCTCACTTCGCGGAGACGTCTCCAGGACAGAATATAAATTTCGTTTCCTCGACGGATAAGTAGCATTAGAGACTTCTCTGAGACGTCTCGGAGATGTCTCCTGAATTTTGTTTCAAAAATTGTCGCGTAGACGTCTCCGAGACGTCTCTAATACTATTTATCCGTCGCGGAAACGAAATTTCTATTCTGTCGCGGAGACGTCACCGCGAAGTGAGATAGCACCCTCAGAGATACCTCCTATTCATGTTATTTGGAGGGGGCGGTGTCAAAATTACTTCCTATTGCAAGCTCTGGAGAGGGATCCAGCACCCCCCCCCCCTTTTTTTTTTACAGGTTTTACAGGTTTTCTGACAATATTCGGACCCTATTTCGGTATTTTTCCTTAAAGAATGACAAAATACCCATTATTAAAAAGAATAAAAGATAGAAGAAAACTGCTAAAAGATCCATAATTCAATGATTTTTTTAAATAATTATTTCCCCTACGTGAACCCCTAAATTTTTCCGGAGAAATCGGAAACGGGGGAGCATATGTGTATATAACTAACCGCCTGAGGGATGGGGGGGGGGGGGGGGGGTTGCGCCCAAGTATTTTTGTTGCCTCAATATTATTCTAGATTGAAACACCTCAGTCAATCAATGATATGTTCATGAAAATATTTAAGACAGACACAATGAAATAAAGGGGAAATAAAGAAATAAATACACTAAAAGAAATACAAACACAGTCATGTTTGGTTGGTTGATTTGTTCACTAGCACTATATAAACAGGGGACAAGAGGAGTGGACCCGCTTCGGCGAGATGTAAAAA
The DNA here is from genome assembly GCA_940671915.1 of Paracentrotus lividus. Classification (NCBI taxonomy): domain Eukaryota; kingdom Metazoa; phylum Echinodermata; class Echinoidea; order Camarodonta; family Echinidae; genus Paracentrotus; species Paracentrotus lividus. The sequence continues at coordinate 121,301 of CALNVZ010003473.1, read as the reverse complement.
GTAGTCCTATCTAATTTGGTTCCATGTACCCATAGCAACACTGCTAAACGGTAAAGTGACACGAGGGTTTCTACAGGCGGGGGCGCCCGAAAAAGCCGCCATTTTTAAAAACAAAAAATAGTATATATTTTGAAGAAAAAACTAAAGATAATTCTCTAAACTTATTGAGTTTGGTCTCATATGATAGAGTATTGTAAATTTCCTTTTTAACAATGCTAATTTCAATGAAAAATATAAATTCAGTTTTGTACTTTCTTACTTTATTGCAATTTTTTAAAATGTTTTTTTTTTTTTACATTAAAAAAAAGAATAATATATCATTTTTGTAAAGGGCTGAAAGTTGTTAATTTCTGAAAATAAGTCTATTGATATGTCGTATGATCTGTAAAAAAAAAATGGAGCAAGAACTTATTTTCATAAAAGGTTATAATACGCTAAAGATACGAATGTAATATACAAAAAAAAAAAAAAAAAAAAAAAAAAAAAAAAAAAAAAAAAAAAAAAAAAAAAAAAAAAAAAAAAAAAAAAAAATCATCTTGTTGTGGTGAAAACCCGCGTATACAGTGTGTCCAACAAAAAATGCTATATGGGTATAATATCAAAATTACAATATCATGCTAATTATATATCTCTACACCCGTAAACTACCATTCACTTGTTGCAACTGGGTAAAATTTTATGTTATATGGTCCAATAATCACAAAGATATGAGCATTTTGTCATTACACATCAGGAAACCTCTCCATCCAAGTACCGGGTATATCGAATAAAAGAAACCGAAGTTTCATCATTAATAATTTGAATAATATTTTAGTAGTGATTATGAAATTCATATCACTGTAAAGTGCAACTCATTTCAATTATAATGCTATGTCACTCAGCTCACCAATATCCCGCATCGCTAAACCCCATTGTTTTGAAAAAGTCTCGCAAAATTGTGAGTGTTCACTTTCATGCTACTTGAGATGCGTTATTCAAAGGGTACCCAACTTTGATCATCAGTGAGCGTGAAAGTGAACTACTCACAATTTTGCAAGACATATTTGAAACAATGGGGTTCAGTGATACATGTTATTAGTGAGCTGAAAGAGGTATTAAAATGTTAATGAGTTGCACTTTACATTGAAATAAATTTCATAATTACTACTGCAATATTTTCCAAAGTATTAATGATCAAACTTGGGTTTGTTTTATTCGACACGTCCGTACGTACTACTCAATTATATATACAAACTTGGATGGAGAGGTTTCCTCATGTGTAATGACAAAATGCTCATTATCTTTGTGATTTTTTGACCATATCACATCAAATGTCATCCAGTTGTAGAAAAAAAATTAGTTTACGGGTGTAAAGATATAAAAAATATTGTTTTGTAATTTTAATAAAATACCCATCTAAAGTGCCATTTCCATTTTTTTGTGGGACACACTGTACACGTGTTATACAGTAATAACGTATACGTGTGCGACACATTGTTACTGACCGTGGCTAATCTTGTTGTTTGTTTTTGTTTTTGTTTTTGTACAGATTCAATGAACTTCAGGGAGCATAACAAATGTTTCTAAAGGGATTAAATAAAAACCTTACCACATCTGATGTTTTGTATTTAGGAATGGAGCCCATGTGTGGTAATGGGGTTTTATTTTTTACATTAAGAATACAGTGCTAATGAATTTTTGACCTTCTGCACGCGTATCTGTAAAATGTACATCGTACAATGGTATTTGTGCCAAAAAAACATACAGCGAAACCATACATATGGTATTTGTGCCCCCCAAAAAACATACAGAAATACCATACATATAGTATTTGTGCCAAAAAACCATACAGAAATACCATACATATGGTATTAGTGCCAGAAAACCATACAGCAATACCATACATATGGTATTTGTGCCAAAAAACCATACAGCAAGACCATACATATGGTATTTGTGCCAAAAAACATACAGAAATACCATGCATATGGTATTTGTGCCAAAAAACATTACAGAAATACCATACATATGGTATTTGTGCCAAATACCACAGCATTGCTGTATGGTATTCTTATGGTACCCTTTTCCTGTGTGGTATCTCTATGGTACTTCTATGGTATTTGATTGTACCATAGAAATACCATAGGAATACCACAGGACATTCAGAAATACCATATGAATACCACAGGACATTCAGAAATACCATAGGAATACCACAGGACATTTTTGTAAGGGATGATCTGATTAGATTTTAGAGTATGTAGGTCAATGGTCAGGCTCGTAACTAGGATTTTTGCGGGTGTTCGAAATCTGAAAAAAAATGAACCTTTAGAAGGGATGATTCTTGAGCTCAAAGCAAGAGCCGAAATTTTTGACTAAAAATGACCCGAACCAGTATTTTTTTACTTTTATGGTTCTATTTTTGTTGTGTCACGGGCGTAAATCCCGGGGGGATGGGGGGATACACCCCCCAGATTTTGAGGAGGGGGGGGGGGG
>CALNVZ010003473.1:107882-118805 GCA_940671915.1 Paracentrotus lividus | reverse complement strand
GCCTGTACAAACATCCCCCCCCCCAGTTTTCAAGAAAGAAATGAAAAAAAAAATACAATGGATAATTGTGTTATTGGTTATAATAGCGCTTTTAATAACCAAAAATGCCCGTTTTTTTACTCCAAAACCTCAAAAATTTTCTTGCTCGGTCGCTATGCGACCTCGCAATAAGTATCAAACAGTAACCTAGGTATAAAAAGGTTGGATACAAGCCCTCGTCTGGGGACAAACCTTAGGACAGGGCACTGCTGGCAAAGGGTGTTGTTGACAATCAAAAACATTAATGTAGTTGTGTGCGGGCTAGGTTGTTGGAGGGCTTGGGGCCTGCAGCCCACAAAATTTTCATAGCAAAGATTGTGATTTTGCTTTCTATCGCTGTTATTTAACAAAGCATGTAAAATTTATCTTCTAAATGGATACAAAAATTTCGGCTCGCACTTCGCTCTCGCTGATACTAAATAGGATCTATACTGTCAAAAATAATATCTCCAATTTCTAGCTTTAAAATTTTGGCTCGCGCTTCGCGCTCGCATTACTTTTTACATTACTTAATTGAACAGGAATCAAGGCAGCCTTAAAAGTATACATTCAAAGACAAATTTCTTCGAAACTCCTCCCTGTCCGAGTTCATTTCTCTTTAGGTCTATGCCTCGGATCTAAAGTGCTCCCTTTTCAGAAAAGGGGCATTTTTCCATCGAGACCCCCTCCCCTTTCAAATCCTTTCCGCCGCCTCTACTATATCTTTTTTTTTTTTTTTTTTTTTTTTTTTTTTTTTTTTTTTTTTTTTTTTTTTTTTTTTTGTCGCGCTCACGGTTACTATATAGCACCTTTAATGCACAAACATTATATTTCAGCTCAAAATTTTCAGCTCGCGCTTCGCGCTCGCTGATACTGAATAGGAGCTATAATGCACAAATATCTCGAACTTTTACCTTAAAATTGTCCACTCGCTCTTCGCGCTCGCATTAGTTTTCCATTACTAAAATGAACAGTAATCAAGGCAGCCATTATGATTTTTAAAAGCATACATTCAAAGACAAAATTCTTCTGCGTATCCCCTCCGTCTCCGAATACATTTCACTTTAGATGAATGCCTCTGATCTGAAGCGTAACCCTTTTCAGAACGGTGCCCTTTTTTGTATCAAGACCCGTGACTTTCAAATCCGTTCCACCACCTCTGCTACCATAATAGGCCTATATATATTATTTTTCCGCGCTCGCGGGTACTATATAGGACCTTTAATGCACAAACATATCCAATTTTAGCTTGAATTTTTTGGCTTGCGCTTCGCGCTAGCTGATACTAAATAGAAGCTATAATGTTCAAATATCTCCAATTTTTAGCTAAAATTTTCGGCTCGCTCTTCGCGCTCGCATTAGTTTTTCCATTACTAAAATGAACAGTAATCAAGGCAGCCATAACTTAAAAGCATACATTCAAAGACAAATTCTATTCGTACCCCCTCCCTCTCAAATCCATTCCACCGCCTGTGCTATTAAAAAATTGTGTCGCGAGTGCTTGTGTCAAACAAGATCGCAAATAGTTGGCAAATTATTTCGCTATACATCTCCCCACTCCTCGACACGGATTTACGCCGTTGTTGTTGTTGTTATTCTTTTAACAACGATGACGATTGTCTTTCTTTTAGCCAAAAAAAAAAAAAAAAAAAAAGAAAGAAAGAAAAAAAAAAGAAAGAAGAAAAAGAAAAGAAAGAAAAAAAAAGGATTTTAAAGCGCGAATCGTCAAGTGGAATATTTTATATCACACCTCTTTAATTATACAAAAATACATGTACATAATTTGATACAAGGGTTTTGTTTCGTTTTGTTTTGGCTTGTTTCAGCAAATTTTTTTCGAAATTTATACTAAAAATGTTTTCATCGGATATGTTGACGGAAATACTTAAAAATTAGTTGATATACCGAGTTGTTTTAATTTTCATCTACTTCTGGAGATATTTTCATACCAACACTAGCTGCAATAACACCCTCTTATGATAGCGATGACACGTCATGAATGCAAAGCTGTGCAAGTGCATACTTATGAACACACACCATTCAGATATAACAATTTTCTGTAAAATCTTAAACCCAATGACAATGATTGTATTACATTATTCCTTGAAAAATGACAAAACAAGTGATGATGTTGGAATTGAGTTTTGTGAATTTCTTTTTTGATAAATAAAAATTATGTTCTCGTTTAAATTTTTGCGCCCATTCTAATTTGTTTAGGGTGTGATTAATTATTAATTAAAGCTTAATTATCGTGGCTCACCCCCCCCCCCCCTTGCTGAAGACGACTAGAGATATGTAGGCTAACTCGCCCTTCGTGCTCTTTTCTACTCCTGTAACTTCAATATTTAAGTTCCCCATTTAGCATCCTTCCTGTTTTTTCAACATTTCTTTTATTTCTTGCATTTTCATTAATTTTCCTTTTCTGAGGGTCACATTTCGTTGGGGTACCTCTGAATCTGCCAAACCTAACAACCTTTTGAGGAAAGGAGTAGCCATTCATAGATTGAGAGGGGTGGTTCCAATGGATGATTAGCAATTAAACAACCATTCCCATCCTCGCTTGTCATTACAGAAGGGTTACTCCATGCGAAAAGTAATGTAATAATTGTAACAGAAAGAAAAACCAAGGGCTTGGCATAAAATCAATAGTTATAAAGCATTTAAAGTGAGGGGAGATGTCATCCGGGAAGTTGTCCTTGGGGGGACCTATCCTCCGGGGGAGATGTCCTCCGGGGGAGTTGTCCTCCAGGGGAGTTGTCCTGCGGGGGAGTTGTCCTCCAGGGGAGTTGTCATCAGGGGGTGTTGTCCTCCGGGGGAGTTGTCCTCCAGAGGAGTTGTCCAGGGGGAAGTTGTCCTCCGTGGGAGTTGTCCCTGGGGGAAGCTGTCCTCCGGGGGACTTGTCCTTGGGGGGACTTGTCCTCCGGGGGAGATGTCCCGCGGGGGACCTGTCCTCCGGGGGAGCTGTCGTCCGGGGGAGTTGTCCTCCGGGGGAGTTGTCCTCCGGGTTAGCTGTCCTCCGGGAGTTGTCCCGGGGGAGTTGTCCTCCGGGGGAGATGTCCTAGAACCGATATGATAGTATAAAGCCGTTTAAAAGCTTCAATTTGGTGCTAAATTAACAATCATAGGCTAAAATTTGGCAGAGATATTGCAGTTTTCCCAACGGTACTACAATATCTCTAATTCCTAATTGTACAGGAAGCATTGCCTTTTTAGGTCAAATAACGATTGTTGAGTCTTCCTGGGTACTACAGTCTGTGTCAAAAAAAAATGGTACAGTCGGGGAAAAATCATTTAGGTGTGAAATCTTTTCATATAATGTGTGTTTGTGGTACCAACTTAAAGCCAAAAGATTTTTCTTGCTGATGCGCTTTGTCCTGTATAATTTGCTTTCGTAAAACAAAAGTTATGCTAAGTTTTGTGCGACGAGGAACAAATCGAAATTACGCACTTCTATTGTTCTGGAGCGCTGAATTCACGGTCATTATGCGAAATCGTACACAAAGGCATGGGACGGCGTGCGAAAAATGGATTTTCCTTGATTGTAGAAAATTAGTCATATCTCAAAAAATACTGCACCAAATGTGATGAAAAAAATTGCAGAAGAAAGAGTGATATCCCTGCTTTATGAAAATAACAAACAATACCACGTTGATATTAACCTTCACACTATAAAAAAATGTTTTCCAACTGTACCATTTTATTTGACACAGACTGTATTGTAACATCAAACTATTGTTCAGTGATTTCATGGTAAAAAGCAGTTTATAAGCTTCAGTTTGGTACCACATTCACCGTCATAAGCCAAAATTTGGCAGAGATATTCAAGTTTTCCCCAAATCAACCACAAAATGTAAAATTTCCCATTGACTTTGTACAGGCGTCAAGTAATGCATGAATGAGTACACATCAAAGAGTAAATTGCCACTGACAGACCTAAAAAGGGCTCCTAATACTTTTCAAAAGAGATTATTTTGTCTTTGACGTGTGCTCACTCATGCCTCACTCATGCCTGCCCTTACAAAAATATCCTGTGGTATTCCTATGGTATTTCTGAATGTCCTGTGGTATTCATATGGTATTTCTGAATGTCCTGTGGTATTCGTATGGTATTTCTATGGTACAATCAAATACCATAGAAGTACCATAGGGAAATACCACACATGAAAAGGGTACCATAAGAATACCATACAGCAGTGCTGTGGTATTTGGCACAAATACCATATGTATGGTATTGCTGTATGGTTTTTGGCACAAATGCCATATGTATGGTATTTCTGTATGGTTTTTTGGCACCAATACCATATGTATGGTATTTCTGTATGGTTTTTCGGCACCAATACCATATGTATGGTTTTGCTGTATGTTTTTTGGCACAAATACCATATGTATGGTATTGCTGTATGGTTTTCTGGCACAAATACTGTATGTATGGTATTTCTGTATGTTTTTTTGGCACAAATACCATATGTATGGTATTTCTGTATGTTTTTTTTTTTGGCACAATTACCATATGTATCGTTTTGCTGTATGTTTTTTTTTGCACAAATACCATATGTATGGTATTGCTGTATGGTTTTCTAGCACAAGTACCATATGTATGGTATTTCTGTATGTTTTTTTTTGGCACAAATACCATATGTATGGTATTGCTGTATGGTTTTTTTGGCACAAATACCATATGTATGGTATTGCTGTAGGGTAGATGTAGGGAATACCGGCCACTTAAGCTCATTTGCTTAATAAGGACATGAAAACAATAAAATCACAAAAGAAAAAGATTCTCATTGCTTAGCTACATCATTCAACTTTATTTTCCAAAAAAATTGAGGTAATCAAATATTTGTTGAGGCAGTTATATGCAAATAATGACGTCATGGTAAATTGTCCGGCATTCCCTACAGTGTACGAAATACCGGACGGTATGTTTTTACCCCTTTTTTGTATAAAGATCTGTCTGGAAGCACTGATTTGAATGTAAACCATCAACTTAACATGTTTGTATTGATTTTTTTATAACATTATTCATTTTTAGAAGATTATATGCATTTTACTACAAAATTTCAAAACACTCAGAATAACTTTATATCTCATGTGGATCATGACATATCACAATAATAATAAAGAGAAATAGACATTTCAAAATTGTCAAACAATTTAATAAATAAATATAATACATTATATATGCAATACTATTTGATCTACATGCTTAGCAACTCAACCCGGAAGTAAAAACAAACAACCGTCAATGTGGTGTCCGGTATTCCCTACACAAAAAAATGACTGACTAACACTTTTCAACATACTGCCACCCCAATACACAGGCTTTGTACAGTGCAAACACTCCATACACGTTTGGCCCACCCTCCACACATGTCCATAATGCATGAAATAAAGGTCATGCCCCAATTCTATTTTTATACCATCACATTCTCTAAAATGTCACTTTTTACATCAGACCATTTTTCAGGCTGCAAATTTTCCTACCTTGACAGATTTTGGTAGTTTTTACGGAGATTTCTCACTTGTTGTTGTCGAATACAGCATTCAACCTTCCCAGACAGACTACCTGACCAATAGATGCCGGTATTTCAACTCAGTTGATCTTATGTTGGCAGCTAGGGCTGGACATGTGGTGACTGTCCGATATTCCCTCCTGTCCGCTATTCCCTACATCTACCCTATGTTTTTTTTGGGGGCACACGTACCATATGTATGGTATTGCTGTATGGTTTTTTGGCACAAATACCATATGTATGGTATTTCTGTATGGTGTTTTGGCACAAATACCATATGTATGGTATTGCTGTATGGTTTTTTGGCACATATACCATATGTATGGTATTGCTGTATGTTTTTTTTTTTTTACACATATACCATATGTATGGTATTTTTTTATGTTTTTTTGGCACAAATACGACATGTATGGCACAAATACCACATGTGGAAATTTCAATGAACCGTTACATTGGCTTACACTCAGACGTCACGTGGAGTGACGAAATGCACTTTTTTATTATTATTATTATTATTTTATTTTTTTTACATAGGTTAAGTTTGAAGCATGTTTCTGCTATAGGGATGGGAGCCTCTGTTACAATCGCCCCTTGTTACAAGTCCCGGTCTCCCCTACCATCAAGGGCGGCGATTTCATGTGATGACGGTCAGGGGTGGGGGAGAACAGAGACCCCGGAATGGGAATTATTATAGACTCGAACGGAATAAAAGACTTCCTAAATATTTGAAAACCCAAAATTCGAAATAGAATGATATGCAGAAACTAATGACAATTTTAAGAATATAAGGTTGGAACAAATAAACATATTCCACAAACTACGCCCTGAAGACATAGTTAAATCGTTAAATCATTGTATTGTTATTTGTTTGTGAGCGCTATAATAACATTAATCATTGTATCCACTAGCTGATAATCACTACCCTTAAAGAAAATACAATTCCGAAGAGCGAGTGAAAATCTCTTTAATCAACGTTTTACAATATACATGTACATGTATATATGTTTGTAATCCCTTTCTGAATATGGTCACTTTTTATAACGATACGGACCTGAAAACAAAGAATTTAAAGAAATTTAAAAGTTTATATTCATCACATTTGGAGAAGTGGGCAAATACAAAATTTATCCAAATTATTTAGAAAATAAAAACAAAATGTGAAGCTTTGAAAATCAAAGGGACACGTCCCCCTGATTGCCGCCAAATTTGGAGAGGAATTAATTATACATTAGATCAGAATAAATAAAGCACCCCGAAGAGACATATAAGATAGGCTAATATCCATAGTTCACAATAGAATGACCTATCTCACACATTATGCCAAAGTTACAAATAAAGCGTTGTAACAAATAAAATAATAAATGAATATTGGGACCTGAATAAAGATTATTAGTTCAATTATTGTCTGGTGTTTTTGTTTGCAAGCGAAGCGCAAGCCGAAAATTTTGCTTTTTAATGACCTGAACTTGGTACATTTTACGCACACGTGCCTCTTCGTCTATTATATTACATATATTATGTTAAGCTATTAAAAATCGAGGGGTGGACGACTCCCCCAGAACAAAATCGAGGGGTGCTATAGAATCTATGGTTATTTTGGCATGGTTGTACTTCTGTATGGTTTTTGTGTGGTATTGTGCCAAAACCATAGGAATCTATGAGTATTTTTGGGCGTATGTATTTAGTGTGGTATTTGTGCCAAAAAACAACATAGAATCCTATGTATATTTTACTGTATGTACCTTCTGTATGGTATTTTGTGTGGGTGGTTGTCCAAAAAACCATACGGAATCCTATGGTATTTTGGCTGTAATGGCTATTTGGTGTATTTGTGCCAAAAAACCATAGGAAATCCTATGGTATTTTGGCCTGTATGTATTTTGTGTTTGGTTATTTGTGCCAAAAAAAATAGGAAAATCCTGTCGGTATTTTTGACTGTATGTACTTCTGTATGGTATTTTTGTGTGTGGTAGTTTGCCAAAAAACCATAGGAAATCCTATGGTTATTTTGGCTGTATGTATTGTGCCAAAAAACCATAGGAAATCCTATTGGTTTTGGCTGTATGTACTTCTGTATGTATTTGCTGTAGGTATTCTGTGCAAAAAAACCATAGGAACATCCTATATGGTATATTGCTAGTATGGTATTTGTGCCAAAAAACCATAGGAAATCCTATGGTCATTTTTTGTGTGGTATATGTGCCAAAAAACCATCAGGAAATATATGGGTTCTTGGCTGTATGGTACTTCTGTTTTGGTATTTTGTGTGGTATTTGTGCCAAAAACCATAGGAATCCTGTGGTTTTTGTATAGTTACGCGTTGCGTGGTACCACAACGACATTTTTGTAGGATTTGGCTAAAAAACTTTACAGAGATACCATACATATGGGTTTGTGCCAAAAACCAATACGCATATACATATGGTGATTTGATGCCAAAACATACAGCAATACCATACATATGGTATTTGTGCCAGAAACATACATCATGGTATTTGTGGCCAAAAACCATACAGCAATACCATAATATGGTATTTGTGCCAAAAACATACCAGCTAATACCAACATATGGTATTTGTGCAAGAAACCATACATATGGTATTTTGTGCCAAGAAACCATACATATGGATATTGTGCCAAAAACCATCCGCAATTTACCATACATATGAGTATTTGCAAAAAACACATACACGCTACCGATACATATGGTATTTTGTGCCAAAAAAACATACAGAATTACCTACATATGGATATATTGTGCAAAAAAACCATACAGCAAATATTATATATAGTTATTTTGTGCCAAAAACCATACAGAAATACCATACATATGTATTTGATGCCAAAAAACCATCACAGCAATATCAATACATTGGTATTTGTGCAAAAAACCATAACAGAAATACCATAATATGGTATTTGCTGCAAAAAAAACCTACACGCAATACCATACCTATGGTATTGTGCCAAAAAAACATACAGAATACATACACATATCTGAGTATTTGTGCCAAAAACCATCACAGAAATACCATACATATGCGTATTTTGTGCCAAAAACTCTATACAGCAATACCATACTATGGTATTTGTTGCCAAATACCACAGCACTGCTGTATGGTATTCTTATGGTACCCTTTTCCTGTGTCGGTATTTCGCTATTGTACTTCTATGGTATTTATAAGTAGATAGAATACCATAGGAATACCACAGGACATTCAGAAATACCATATGGAATACCACATTTCAATCGGAATACCATAAATACACAGGACATTTTGTTAAGGGTAAAACTATGAAATTTTTCGTCGTGACGAAAAAATTATTTCGGGACGTTCGAAGTCGCAGACGAGGCGTCTCGGCCGCGAAGTGTGATACTTATTTTTCGAGGTTTTTACCAGTAGTGTAAAATAGCGTTTTCGTGTTAATTTTTGTTTTGTGTACAAGTCTTCTATGCTTGAGATGCCTTTGCTCGTTATATAGGAGTTGATGGCTAGAAATTATCAACCCAATGATCAGAGGGATTTCAAAAGTAGTTCTTGTATGAACTGTCGTTTCATCTGCGTATAATGATTACAAAATTTGCACATCCAAGAAAATTGCAAACACTGCTTGCTCTGACAATTCATATTCTATATTCGTACGCTGCATGACTGGTCATATTTGTTATTGCAGACAGCCAGTTTGTGTGTTCAACCAATTAAGAATAGAAAATCTATACCAAACATTTAACAGTAGAAACTTCGATTTGTATATGATTAGATCAGGAAATGGGAGATTATGAGGTGCGTTATGGTCTATTCCTGAAAACTAAGAGTTTAATATAAATTAAGTGCACAAAGTAGGAAATAGAGGCTATTACATGATTTGTTTGCCACAAAGCACGCCCGTCGCCGTTTCCTTTTAAATGAAGAACGAATCGGGAAATTGTTGCATAAATTGACAATGAATGAAATATAGTGAATTCGTTTGCAACCGAAACATAAATGTTAGTGCCGATAAATGAAATGAAGTACACCAAACGAACATGAAATGACAATGCCTTGCTCGGAATTGAACATTTGTATGATCCAACGCACGAACAGCGGCAGCTGCGGGAATTTGAATGCACAATAATGAAATAGATGAAGAATTGATGAACTCTGGAACGGGAAACTTATAGTAATATAAAGGGAGTATATTTTACCCACGGGGAAACATTCAACGATATTCGAAGAAAGATTGCCTTGCACTCAGGAATTATAAAGAAAAAAAATACCATAATATGTTTTTTTTTTTATTTATTTTTTTTTTTAATTATTCGTATTTAAAAAGGGTTTAGATCCATGTTTCGGTCATTTTGCTTTTATTTTTGTATCAACTCATCCACATTATTTAATCAGGGAGGTTACGACCACCTGGTTCAATTGCATAATTTGTAAACATGGCCCTCACTCTTTGCCACAGGTCTTTGCAAACATAGGGAGTTAGATGAATTGTGATATACAAGATTTTTGTTAATTTCATTTCATGGCCATATGTCGATTATTCTGAAGAAAAGACCATTTCTCTTCTCATTCATGACAGCAGTAGCATGACTGCAGACATTTGCTACTGATAACCAACGGGGAGGGAAGATGGAGAAAATAAAACTGAGCCCCTCCCCCCCCCCAAAAAAAAAAAAAAAAAAAAAAAAAAAAAAAAGAAGGAGATTTTTGGGAGATGGGGATTATCGGTGAATAAAATCAGAAACTTTTTTCTCCGAATCTTGCTGTTTCGTTTTCCTTTTCAAATTGAATATTTTTTTTTTTTTTTTTTTTTTTTTTTTAAATGTATGGCCTATAGTCTGCAATAGCACGACAAAAAAAACAAATACCTAGCCCAGTTTCTACCGTTAGTCATTCAAGGAATCAATTTGTATATCCAAGGGGTTTTCTGCCATTTTACTTCAACAAATTATGAAATTATAGCCACTTGCCTATTAGCTGCAGAATTCCTGGCGCCATGTTTTGTTTCCAGAGCACTGTAATTTTTTCAATGGTTCTCAAAGGGAGCAAGTGGCCTTTAGGCAAAAATGTTTTTCTCATCTCTCCTCTCTCTCTCTCCTCTCTTTTCTCTCTCTCAAAGTGCACCTACGATGGTCATTATAACTCAGTCCTCTAGGGAACAAAATACGCCCTGAATTATTATCTGAGACGCTCAACTTATTACTTAACCGGATAATTATTGACTACACTCCGCCATGCTTTTTGCAGGCAGGTTGTCATGAGTACAAGGCTCATTGAAAAAAAAAAAAAAAACGTGGTCGCAAAGTTTTAAATCTCAAACTCCCGATCGCCGGTTCACTGAACCTCATAGAAAATGTAGTGCTGTGAGGTCCCTTGCCCGATCATTATAAAAGAGCCGAACCTCT
>CALNVZ010003473.1:71151-87442 GCA_940671915.1 Paracentrotus lividus | reverse complement strand
TAACAAAAATCGATGGGGGGGGGACTCGATCGTCCCCCGTCACCCGGACGCCGCAATACCTACCGTTGTGTAGTATTGCACAGGATATTTTTTCTAAGGGATAGTTTCTTACAGAATTGACTAAGTGGTGTTTGACCCAAGCGACTGATTAGACGAAATGGGAATTAATTAGACCAAATGGTAATTTTACGAACTGATTGAAGACAAACATCCAACAGGGATGAAACCAACGGGCATTAGTCAAGTGGATTTATGGCAGTTTACTGCTGAAGTTTGGTATCGTATGGTATTCCTGTGGTACTTCGTGTGGTACTATGGTAATTAGCTCATTTGCATACAATTTTTTGTATGCACAAATCAGTATTTATGAAGCTTCCTCATTAACTAGTTAATTGCCTGCATTAATATTTTTTCTTTCTAGGGAAATATATTTCCTAAACACAAAGATAACATAAGAGGATAGTTTTTTGACATTTGCATTATTATCAAGAAATATAGAAAATAACTAACTGTGACCAAAAATATTTTTTGCTAAATAGTGTATATATACCAGTGTATGGTATCTTTGGTGTGTCTAGGCATCCTGTGGTAACGGCGTGTGGCATCTCTGAATTAACGGCGTGGTAATCTGGTAAGTTTGTGCGGTGTTGATGTGTGGTATAGTCGGGATAAAGCTATTAAGTATTTTTGCTGTATGGTACACCTGTTATGGTATTTATGTGCGTACTTTGCTTAAATACCATAGGAATCCTGTGGTATTTGTGCCAAAAACCATAGGAAATCCTGTTGGTATTTGTGCAAAAAACCATAGGAAATCCTATTGGTAGTTTGGCTGATGGTATACTTCTGTATGGTATTTTTGTGGGTATTTGTGCCAAAAAAACCATAGAAATCCTATGGTTGTTTGCGCTATGGTATTTTTGTGGTATTTGTGCCAAAAAACCATAGAAATCCTATTGGTATTTGCTGTATGGTACTGCTGTATGGTATTTTGTTGTGGTATTTGTGCAAAACCATAGGAAATCCTATGGTATTTTGCTGCTATGTACTTTCTGTATGGTATTTTGTGTGGTATTGTGCCAAAAAACCATAGGAAATCCTATGGTATTTTGGCTGTATGGTACTGCTGTATGGTATTTTGTGTGGTATTTGTGCCAAAAAACCATAGGAAATCTTATGTTATTTTGGCTGTATGATACTGCTGTATGGTATTTTGTGTGGTATTTGTGCCAAAAAACAATAGGAAAATCCTGTGGTATTTTGTATGGTACCGTTGTGTGGTACCACACGATATTTTTGTAAGGGTCCCTCCAGGAAATTTAAGACCTGCCCCCTCTAAGGTATTACATTTATATAACCCCTATCCATGTGCAAACAAGAACGGGTGTTTGGGAGCTCCAAAACGTGATAGGACGCAATTGGACGCAATTATCCGCAACGCTAATGCTACAGTCACACAGACACTTACGTTTAGTTACGTATTCGTTGCTTTATCCTTCTTTAATCGTCTATTCTATCATATCTTATGTAGGGGAGACCGGGGACAAATGTAACACGGGGCAATTGTAACAGGGTCTCCCATTCCTAGCAGAAACACTCTATAAACTTGAAATTTGTACAGAGCATGCGTATTACATCGCTCCACATGCTGTATGAGTGTTAGCAGATTTAACGGTTCGTGGAACTTTCTACAGCAGAAAAGCCGTTTTTTGAGCAGGAAAGTAATATTTCACATTACCCATTGTTTTTCTTCTGGACAAATATGTGGATGAGCTACGGCTGTCATTTTTATATATTTAGAAATTATGTTCTTAGGCCATATTTTGCTAACGTTTCAACGACGAATACCTAAGCTAAGATAGAAAAAAATCTCTCCAAATATGGTCGCCTCTGTCAGGGGCAATTGTAACAAGCTGTTACAATTGCCCCTAAAGGACCATTTCTGTTATAGTAAATCCCTTAGGAACTCGCGCGGTATTAAGCAGCTTTCCGCTGCATCAACACCAAGCTAATATAATTATTATAACCAATCAGGGGCCACGGAGCGTTTTTGAAAGTGGAGGGGCTGAGCGGCAAGAGGGTTGGGTGGGGGGTAGGGGGGGGGCTGAACAGGCTAAAAATCACAAATGTATGGTCATTTGTCCGTTTTTGTACACGTTTGCTGACGAAAGTGGGGGGGGGGGGGGGGGGGGCTTAGAAATGAGAATTGCATAACTTTGAACGTATCCGTCAATCATTTATTTTATTTACAAGGAAAAAAGGGCCTTATTTATAAGCTCAGATATGAGAATTAAATTACTTTTAACATATCTGTCCAATACGTTTTGTTGAAAAGGCAAAAAATATTGATTTAGTCCGAAAAAGGGTGTCTTTAGTTTGTTTATCATTTGTTTCATTGTAATCAGAGCCTCAAGTTTTTTTCTTTTTGTTTTTTAATAATTTATATCACTTTACTAGAAACGAAAAAGTAAACAAATATGAAGAGAGTGAACATTAGGTTCTTTCAATGCCAAAGTTGTAAATAGGAGTAGACTTGGAAATAAATAAAAACAGCAAAGAGTAGCCTCGTCGATAAGCTCAAGCATCAGAACTTCATAACTTTGAATGAAATATCAATTATAATGCTTTACAAAAACAAAAGGTAACCATATCTATAAGCTCAGACATGAGAATGAAATAACTTTGAACATATCTGTCCAATACATTTTGTTAGAAAGGCAAAGAAATATTGATTTTGTCCGAAAAAGTGCCTATAGTTTGTTTAACAATTGTTTCATTGTAATCAGAGCCTCAAGTTTTTTTTAATTCTTGTTGTTTTGATAATTTATATCACTTTACTAGAGAACTTCATAACTTCGATATGTGAATGTATAGTCAATTATAGTGCTTTGTTCACAATTACAAAAGGTAACCTTATCTATGAGTTCAAACATGAGAATTAGATATCAGATAACTGTGACCATAATTTGATTTGATTTGATTTGGTTTTATTTGTCGATTGTACATGGTATAGAACAAAAAAAAAAAACAAACAAACAAACACTGACAGGATAGCCATGAAATCCGAAAAGGCTTATTTTATAAGGTCTATAAAATGACCCGCCGCCCCCCCCCCCCCTGATTTGCTTTTTCTTATAAAAAAAAACCACACATTAAAAGAGAGAAAGAAGAGGGGAGAGGAGGAGGAAAGAGAGAGAGGTGAAGGGCAGATAGGAAAGTAAAAAGGTAAAGATGGAGTGAAAGAAGAAAAAGAAAGACAGAAAAAAAAAAAGAAGAGGAGAGAGAGGAGAGAGAGAGAGAGGGGGGGGAGAGATGGGACCCCCATAAAAGATTAAGATATATTTTCAATATGATACCTGAAAATATACGTCCAACGCGTTTTGTTAACAGGGTAAAAGAAATATTTGATTTTGCCAGAAAAAAAGTGGCGTAAATTTTTAAGATTGATTACAACAAAACTTTTTTACTTCTTATCAGAAATGTATCACTTTATTTGGAAAAGAAATGCGTCAAAGTCAAAAGGCGTAGGCCTAACATAAAGTGTTATACCACAGTTGTCAGTTTAAGATATATTGGGTAGGTACAAAGTAGATAAAGAACCAAAATATGAAATTGAGAAGGTTTTAATTTCTACAGTTAAAGGGCAAGCCCAACAACCTTTAAAAAAAAAAAAAAAAAAAAAAAAAGGATCATAACTTTTGCCCCATATCATGAATATAACAAGTGGAAAACATAATATAAATGAGTCAAGCATTGTCATGTTTTATTATAATTGGCTTATGTGGTTAATGATGTTAAATCTTGGATCGGTCAGATGCTGCATAGCTTTGATAATTTCATGTGTTACAATTGCCCCGTACGTCTGTTACAATTGCCCCTGGACACGGGGCAATTGAACACTCGACCTCTTGTTTTGAAATGGCAATGGCTTCAAAAATGACTTGTTGTACTTAGCCCAAACCTATTCATATGTCAAGCTGAGATATGCATATTTCATTTTATTTAATTTTAAGCAAGTATTTGGCTTTAATAAAGTTGATAGGTTAATTTGGAAAAAACTGTTACAATTGTCCAGGTCTCCCCTATTTCTTTTTTTTTTTTATTGGATGAACGAAATTATCACTATTTCCACTGCCGGCTATGATGGAAGGCACCGTGGGGATCCGCAAAAAAAGAATAATTTTGGACGCAACCGGACGTAACTCAACGTAAGTGTCTGTGTAATGCTACAGTCACACAGACACTTACGTTGAGTTACGTCCGGTTGCGTCCAAAAATTATTTTCTTTTCTTCGGATCCCCACGGATGCTTACCCGTCGTAGTTAGCAGTAGAAATGTTGATAATTCGTTCATCCAGTAAAACAATGAATACATAAGAAATGATAGAATAGAAGATGAAATAAGATTACAACAACACAAACGTATCTATACGTAAGTGTCTGTGTGACTGTAGCATAACTGTAGCATTAAGTGTTTGTCCGCAGCCTCTTAAGTGTATTGTTTTGGATACTTAAACTTTTGATACGTTTAATTACGGATAATTGCGAATACTTACGGTGGACGCAAATCAGCGCAAATGGAACTTAAGAATTTTCCCGGATGGTCTGCGTCCTAGATACGGATAGTTACGTTCATTTACGGAAAGTTACGTTTAGTTACGGCTACTTACGTAAGTCAGCATCCGTAAAAATGCCCTGCGAAATTTTGAACATTTCAAAACTTCGCAGGCTTGGCGCCGTCATTAATGAGCTTTCGGGAACAGTACGGTAGGTAACAAGACGGTGGGTTCAATCGACCGTACTCTCCTCGCACTCGCACTACCGTCGTGACTTGTAAGCGCTTTCGCAGTCTGCGAAGACGACGGTGAAAAGCATTTCTGTGTATCTCCTCTGTATTTCTTCTTCTTTAAACCAATTCCTATGTATTTCTTTGTTTTGTCTTTCTGTTACCTTCTTTTCTATCATTTTAATGTATTAATTTGTGTTGTCTTTCTTTCATCATCTTGTCTACCATTTCTCATGTATTTCTTTGTTTTATCCTTCTTTCCTCTTCTCTCCTATAAATTCTTATGTATTTCTTTGTTTTATCCTTCTATCCTCTTCTCTCCTATAAATTCTTATGTATTTCTTTGTTTTATCCTTCTTTCTTGTTCTCTCCTATAAATTCTTATGTATTTCTTTGTTCTATCCTTCTTTCCTCTTCTATCCTATAAATTCTTATGTATTTCTTTGTTTTATCCTTCTTTCCTCTTCTCTCCTATAAATTCTTATGTATTTCTTTGTTTTATCCTTCTTTCTTCTTCTCTCCTATAAATTCTTATGTATTTCTTTGTTTTATCCTTCTTTCCTCTTCTCTCCTATAAATTATTATGTATTTCTTTGTTTTATCCTTCTTTCTTCTTCTCTCATATAAATTCTTATGTATTTCTTTGTTTTATCCTTCTTTTCTCTTCTCTTCAATCATTTCTTACGTATTTCTTTGTTTTGTCCTTCAACTTTCATTTCTATTAAATATTTCTTCCTTCCATTTGCGTTTATCATTGAAATGTATTTCTTTGATTTTTATGTACACAAAACATACCAAGACTTTGCCTACCGTAGTCATTCTACACCGTACGCTAAATCGCTTGACTACCGTCCTGTTTGGGAAGAAGACGGTAGCAAAAAGGGAGTTGCGCATGCGCAGTTCGACTTTTGCTCTGGAGAGCTACCGTAGTCATGCTACCGTACTGCTCCGAAAGCCGCTTATGCTACAGTTACACAGAACTTACGTTGGGTTACGTCCAGCGTTGCGTCCAAAAAAAGGTCATTTTTTTCTGCGAATCCCCACGGATGCCTTCCCGTCACGCTTCAATAATTATAAGATTTACGGGACAAAGTGCGGATGATACGGATAGTTACGTCCAGATACGGACACTTGCGTTCACTTACGAATAACCTTACGAGTCTACTCGGTCTTTGTTTTTTCCGACTTCCGGAAACTTCCGGACACTTCTGAACACTTGCGGGGATTGACATACGTATACACATGAAAAATGAAATGAAAAATTATAATAATTAATAATAATGAAAAATTATACAGTGTGTTCCTAAAAAAAGGTAATCGAAGTTCAAAGGTCAGTCATTTCAAAAGTATATGGTTTATTTTTGTGATTTGTTTACGAAAATACTAAGTAACTCATCAGCTTTAATTTGAGACATTGCTTACGTCCAAACTGTAACGGGTCACAGGGTTAGGTTACTTTGAAGGTGATAGGTACAAAACCCATTTTTTCCAAGTTTTTCGTTTTTAGGGTATGAAACCAACTTTTTATAAAGTTTTGGTTTCATAGTTTTGGGGGTTTTGTCACACAAAGTTTCAATGAAATGCAATCTCATTTGTGAAAGGACCTATCTCACTGGCAATGATATGGGTTCTCGATTATGCATGAGTCTCTGGAGTCTCGGAGAGGTCACCGCGACGTCTCTTGATTCTGCAAGAAGTCGCGAAAAAAAATCAAACAAATGTCAAACATGTCCAATCTTTTAGTAGACTTCTTTAATACGTGAGCAAGTCTCTGTGACATCTTTGCGGACGGTTGCCACGACGTCCCTTAAGTATCCACGACGTCGCAGAGACGTTGTTGGAACTTGCTAACGATTAAAAGAAATCGAACGGGCTAATAATTTTTACTTGCTGGCGTCTACTAAAAGATTGAACATGTTTGACTTTTGTTCCATTTTCCCTCGACGCCCTGAAGTCTCAGGAGACGTCACCACGACGTCTCCACGACTCAAGAGACTCATAATTGCGGACCCCTCTCATTGCCATTGGGATAGGTCCTATAAGAAATGAAATTGCATTGCATTGAAACTTTGTGCGACAAAACCCCCCAAAACTATGAAACCAAAACTTTGTAAAAAGTTGGTTTCATACCCTAAAAACGAAAAACTTGGAAAAAATGGGTTTTGTACCTATCACCCTTGAAGGACGTAAGCAATGTCTCAAATTAAAGCTGATGAGTTACTTAATATTTTAGTAAACAAATCACAAAAATAAACCATATACTTTTGAAATGACTGACCTTTGAACTTCGATTACCTTTTTTTAGGAACACACTGTATATCTCTCTGGTCAATGAGTGTGGTTTTTTTTTACCTTCACTAAGATCACCTTTCCTATTTCTGCTAGTTATATGACTTCAAAGTCCTTCCCCAAAAGGAAAGTGGTAGGTACAAAGACAAAGCCTGAAGAGGGATACATGGCAACAGACGTTGATCCAGGGGGCAAGCACCCATCCCCGACCTCCCCGACCCCCCCCCCCCCCATTGTGACTGTAGCATAATGCAATGTGGACTGTAGCATAATGCTACAGTCACACAGACACTTACGTTTAGTACGTCCGCCTGCGTATAGATTTGGCTGAGTGGACGCAGCATGAACGCAGCATGGACGCGGTCATCCGCAAGGAACGTAAGTATACGTATCTGTCCGAAACGGAACCGTATCGGTACGCACAATGACGGCGCCAAGCCTGCGAAATTTTGAAATGTTCAAAATTTCGCAGTGCATCTTTACGGATGCCGACGAACGTAAGTAACCGTAATTAAACGTAACTTTCCGTAAATGAACGTAACTATCCGTATCTAGGACGCAGGCCATCCGGAAAAATTCTTAAGTTCCGTCCATTTGCGTTTATTTGCGTCCACCGTAAGTACTCGCAATTATCCGTAATTAAACGTATCAAACGTTTAAGTATCCAAAAACAATACACTTAAGAGGCTGCGGACAAATACTTAAGCGTTGCGGATAATTGCGTCCTCTCACGTCTTGGAGCTCCCGAACACCCGTTCTTGTTTGCACATGGATAGGGGTTATATAAATGTAATAGCTTCGAGGGGTAGGTCCTAAATTTCCTAGAGGGAGGGGGGGGGGGACGAATTTAAAAAACCTAATAATTCAAGAGAGCTTCCACTCAATAAAAAAAAAAACAATGGAAAACAAAATGTTCGAAACCATACTTGATTGAATTCCTCTGTAATTAAATCTTATAATTCAATAATTTTCCCTCTTTTTTATATGACAAGAATATATTGAATAATTTTGTTTAAAATTCGATTTAGTTGGATAATCCCTAGCATAAACATGTTTATGACCTCTTTAGAGCTCGATGCCCGGTCAAGAAGGGTTATTGATATCCATTTGTTTAAATTATGTCATTTAAATCACGTGAGCGCACAGCGCAAATACTCTATTTACCATTTAATAATTAGGAAAGCAGGGCAGCCTGATCTGTTTGGGCTACAATTTCATATTTTCTAAATGATAGAATGCGAGAGTGAACAAAAAAAAAAAAAAAAGCTATATAATGATTTGAAAGCAAGGCAAGTTATGCACTCGCCCCCCCCCCCCTCCAAAAAAAGGGGAAAATTTTAACATTATAATCACTTTAATATATTCTCTTTTTGCTTTTCAATTTTATAATTACCTCAATATACGTGAGGAAAATGTGAGAGCAAAAAAAAAGGATGGCCCTAAGTTGAAATTCTCTATTCCTCTTCTATATAATTGGGAGTTAAACTTTTGATAAAGGTAGACTTCTTTAAAAACTATAATATAATGTTATAATCAATTGCATAAATTATTAATTTCACTGCATGTTGTCTTTTCTGGGATGTTTTATTTTTTCGATTGGTTCCTTTATTTATTAAAAAAAAAATAATAATAATAATAATAATAATAATAATTTGCTTTTGTCTGTTTATTAGGGGCCCGAATCTTCTTTAATGGCCTGTATAAAGAAGCGATATAAAAAATGGTTTGAAACATAATTAGAGCCCCCTTCGCTCTCTCTCTCTCTCTTTGGTGGAGGAGAGTGTTTACCCCCTGGATCAACGTCTGTTGTCCTGTAGCCCTCTTCAGCCTTTGTCTTTATACTTACCACTTTGCTTTTGGGATAGGACTTTGAAGCCATATAACTAGCAATGGCGGATCCAGGCGGGGGCGCAGGGGACGCGCCCCCTATAATTTGAAAACCGCTCATTGACTGTACATGTTAAAATCTGAAAAATTCGGTGGCGCCCCCTCCCCCACATTCATTGACCAGAGAGATATATAATTTTTCATTAAAATTCTCATTTATCTGTATACGTATGTAGATCCCCGCAAGTGTTTAGAAGTGTCCGGAAGTTTCCGAAAGTCGGAAAAAACAAGATTCAAGATTCAAGATTACTTTATTGATTTTCTTTCATGTTTTCAAAAGTTAACAGAATAAATAATCAAATTAAAAACATTAGTATGTAACATAGAATATTTTGTTCAAAAGTAACAGAGAAAACAATTATAAAGAAAATTCAGGAACCAGCAAGAAGCAAAGCTTGTAAGGCGCTGGTCCCTTTAATATAAAATAGAATACAAAAGTAAGCAATTTTTTTTTTTTTTTTTTTTTTTTTTTTTAACTGAAAAATATTCATGAAATAATTCATAATTTAAATAAATCTTAATTGAATAATTCTTGCCCCAAGCCCAACAAAGACCGAGTAGACTCGTAAGGTTATTAGTAAGTGGACGCACGTGTCCGTATCTGGTCGTAACTATTCGTATCATCCGCATTTTGTCCTGTATATTTTCTAATTATTGAGGCGTGACGGGAAGGCATCCGTGGGGATCCGCAGAAAAAATGTGACTGTAGCATTAGTGTCTGTGTGACTGTAGCATTAGATCAATATTACCCCTCCCCCGAGTTAAAGATCAATTTTCACTCGCTCCCTCAGTAACACATCAATTTGCACCCCATCATTTTTTATTTCCTGTCTTTCCTACCCCCTTTCATTCTATCTCTCTTTCTTCCTCCTTTCCCCTTAATCATTCCGTGTTCTCCTATTTTTGTCCTTAATTATCTTTCCTTCCATTGTCTATCTCTCTTTCCCCTTCCCCCGATTTTCTCTTCTTTTTTTCTCCTGTTTTCTTTCCTTTCTCTCTTCCTTCTTTTGATAATTATAATTATGGATCATTTATCAAACTGAATTAATACTTCAAAAGTAAACAATAAAAAAAAAAGTAAAAAAAAAAAAAATTCAATAAATATTAAAACCTACTTTCCATCTTACTTAAAGTGATGCTGTAACCTAATGGAATACAAGTACATTGTGTAGGAAGTGAACTTTTGTCAATCTTATCAATTAAAATCACCCCGTGCAGTTACAGACAAGTTTAAGTTGGGAAAACCAACTCATCACATATCATTTATTTCTTTTCAAATATTGTTCCAAGATATCAGCTCATTTTCACCTACTTAACCTGAATAAAAAGCATCATGTAAATATCATTGTCACGCTATTCTTGTTTTCTATTATTTCAGAAAGATTAAATGAACATATATCAAGAAGGCCGCCTAGTTTCATTGTCAAGCTTTAAAAGAGACAAATAATCGTTTGCACCTTATCCCCTATGTTTTATATTTACAGATATATTATAAAAGTATTTAATAATTAACTTCAAAGTTTAGATTAAAGTATGATTTCTATGAATTCGTTACCAATTGCCATTAATAATGATCACGAACATATAGCGACGGAAACAAAGTCCGTTGGCACAGTGAACTTAATTTCAGTCACGTTTTTAATACTGAAATCTACTGTACTAAGAAAAACAGAAATAGAGCTAATCGGATGACAAAAGCATATATCATTTGGGACGGCTCCGTTGATATCTTGTGTTTTATTTCATTTTCTTCTTCATTGGTTGCACGTTTTTTTTTCCCTTCTAAATATGATATTTAAGGCTGGCCATGACAGGCAAATTTATGACATGTATGAGAAGTGCATATGATTTATTTATAATCTATGAGGTACATGCAGCTTGGCTGCGTGGGTTTGGAACAAGCTAACTTGATAACTATTGCCCGAGGACCCAGGACTGGCCATTACCAATAATTAAGGGAACATAAAAAAGAAAATGCAATGTATGCACGAGATTTCTTAATAAATCGGTATCACACATTACATTTAGTCATTTGGTATAGCCGTGTATTAATAGTAATCATGAAGAGTATTAGAAATCGAAATTGAAGCAGACTTTAAAATTGTTAACCTAAAAGTAAGATTAAAGCTCATGTATAGTTTTGGAAGAACATATTTTTTGTTTTACTTCCATAGTAGAATAATATGAATTAATACTTCAAATAACCTCTGTGTACAGAATGATTTTTTTTTGTTGTTATAGAATTAACTCTAAGACCTGAATTTAGCAACAAAACTGTGTAAAACGATCTGTTGAGTGGCCATGCCTAAACAGGATGACACCAGAGAGAGTGCAACGTCCAGTCGTTTGTGTGCAAAGTATATGGTATTGATACACAGACCGATACACACAGAATGCACACACACCATACCAGTCAGCAGTGGTGTGGCATGCCCAGAGAGCTCTGGGGTGAAAGTGAAGGAAGTATGGCCTCATTTTGATGAACATCTCCCCATGTTTATGCTAACTATATCATATCATGGAAAGACATGCATGGTACATGGTTATATTGCTTGCCCATGTATTGATATGTCATTGGAACAATATTAGGACAAGTTGAGTAAGTTTTTAAAAAATGAAATTTTCTCTACCACAACTATACTTTGGCTCAAAGATTGTATGTGTATTACTAAAGAATAAAATATACCTGCATGTGGAACAGAAGATTGATATGGCTCGGCAATATATTTTCAAATTAAACTATACACATCAAAAAAAGTAAGTCCCCCCTAATCAAAATGATGTCACTTTTGAACGAGCTTGTTTTGAGTACAATAATTTGGAGGGAATTTTCATCCATTTATTGAGTACATTCTGTGAAAAAATCACATCGATCACTTTAGACATGCATGAGTGATCAACGTTTAAAGCAAAAATGAACGTTTTCAAAAGTCACAAGGGTCATTTTGGAGGCTGCAAAAATAACAATTTTGTAAAATTTTCTTTTTACCTTGTCTTTATTTGTTTTGGTGGATTTATCATCCAAAATTTTATCATCCAACACCGATCCCGATACGTTTCTCTATTTTTCATGGATGAGTGAGCACAATTTTCAGAATTATGTTCAGGCTTCCAAAAATGGTAAAATCCAAAAATTTTATTCAAAGAATTGAGATCAGGTATTATCATCAACATTATCTACACAATTTGTGATAAAATGAGCACTATTCGTCGTGTCATAGACGAGTGAGCACACTTTAAATGTGACTTTTGTGACTTTTGTAATGACAATTTCGCCTTAATTGTGTGTTTATTCATGCATGACTTATAGGTTTTATGTCATTTTCGCACATAAGCTAGTCGATGAGTTTATAAACATAACCGCCAAACGATATTACTCAACACCTTTCTGTTAAAAAGTTCCAGCATGATGATTTGGGGCTTGTTTTTTTCTTCGAGATTGTACACAATGTCAATGGAGGGGAAATCAAAATCTTAACAAAATTGAAAATCGGCTTAATTTCATTGATGATTTTTGTTAATTCTACTTGGAGTTTTTTCACGAAACTTGGCACACAACTTCACGGTGGGTTAACTAACAGGAACAAACGCTAAATTGAGGATCTGATAAGGCACGGGATGGGGTCAAAGCTCTGAAATTCTTTCTTTTTTTCATATTTTTCTAATAACTTCTGCTCACTGAAGCATAAAACACTGGAATTTTCGTGAAACTCAAATCAAAAGAACTATCCAAGAGGGTCTGAGACAATTATCTAAAGTAAACGATTGAATTTTGGTCCACAAACGAAAAAAATGGCTTTTCAAGTATCACGTGTTCATTGAAACGTGAATTTTTAATAAAATGCCAAATTATCATTTAAAAAAAAATATTTGACATACATATCACAAAAAAAATGTTGATAAAATGATTTTATTACACAAAACGGAACAATACTTACCTAAAAAAAAAAAGATAGAAAATATCTTGTTTGTTCTTATTAAGTGTTCATTCAACCGTGAATTGATGGGTATCGTTTAAAACACTCTTCCAGATTGCATATTCCGTCATAATCAATAATTTTTAAAAGTAAAAATGTGTAAAAAAATGCAGTTTTTACAAATTTTACCTCATGTTTATCCAACCGTAAAATTTAATGCAAAAGTCGTTTGATGTGTTTGGAATTCACTGCAACAACCCTTCTGAACAAATATTTTGCGAAAAAGTTTAAATTTGTTCCAATATTATTGAATTAAAGTTATGAAACTAACCTTGTGACTTTCGCAAGGTTACATTTTTGCCTTTTAACTGTACTCATAGAAGCATGACATAACGAATTTCAGTAAAAATTCACTGAAATGGAAGCTGATGTAATAAAATTCGTAAAACTCCTCTTGGATCAAAAGTTACATCATTTTGATTAAGGGGGGACTTACTTTTTTTGTTGTGTATAGATAAAAACTGAAAAGTACAGTTTTGTTTTTAGATAAACACTGAATCAATCATTTGGTCCAATACCAATGCCCATTTGGTCCAATGGCCTTTTGGTCCAATTCCCACTTGGTCCAATGCCCATTTGGTCTAATGTGTATAATCTATGCAAGTGCGTATGCCCTACCCTCGGCTCTTGCCTCTAATACGACCCACCCCCCACATTATTCACCCCTTTTGTGAACACTATTGACTTACCTTAGATCAGTTTTACAATGTACAATGATTTTTTTCCTCAGATCTCAAAATTTAACATTTGATTCCATTTGTTTTCATAAGATTATTTTTGCCATTCAATTTGTTTAAAAAAACAAAAACAAAACGAAACAACATCACAAAAAAAAAAATAATAAATAAATTAAAATTCCACAGGTTAAGATTTTATTTTATTTTGATTCTCAAATTTTCGGAAAACCTTTTCTTTTTTTTACTTTTATTTATAAGTATTACATTCTTCCAACACGTGGAACTTTTATTCAATATATATATATATATATATATATATATATATATATATATATATATATAATATTATCAAATATATTAAATATTATATATATATATATATATATGTATATATGTATCATATATTATATCTTATATACCTTATTTAATTAATCGTCACAACTTATATAAAAAAAAAAAATATCTGTTAAATTTTGTTGATATAACAGGTTTTAATTGTAAACCACTCATGTTCTGTCTAACTTTGTTTCGTCTCATTTTGTAGCCTGATGAAGGCCATGCTGGCCGAAAGCTTGTGAATTAAAGGAATTTGAGAGCTAGAGTCATCTGTTTCATTCATTTCGCCTTTACTAAATAAAAGATGGTACACTGCATTACTCAAGGGGCCCGCTTTCACTATATATATATATATATATATATATATATATATATATATATATATATATATATATATATATATATATCTTACTAAAACGGGCCTTAAGGGGAACTGAGAAGAATAGCTCTATTCAGTCACGATTCCCCTTAGCGACTTTCTATAGACGAAAAATTAACCTTAACGCCAATTCTATAGGGTTAGGGATAGGGTTAGTTGGGGCGATATAAAAGGAGGAAACAAAGAAATTCGCCTTAAGGACGAAAATAGGTATATATATATATATATATATATATATAGGCGAAATGAATGAAACAGATGACTCGAAACGTAGCTCTAAAATTCCTTTAATTCACAAGCTTTCGGCCGGCATGGCCTTCGTCAGGCTACAAAATAAGACGAAACAAAATTTAACAAAACATGAGTGGTTGACAGGCAAAATATGTTATATCAACAACATTTAACAGATATTTGTTTTTTATATGATCTGTCAAGATTAAATAATAAGGTATATAATATATAATATGTGATACAGTTCACTGCAAAACTATATGGAGAGGTAGAGAGAGAGAGAGAGAGAGAGAGAGAGAGGGAGAAAGAACAGAGGCGGGGAGGGTGAGAGAGAGAGAGATACAACACACATAACACACACACACCCACACGCGTACATCTCACATGCCTAGATGTGCCTACATGCATCTCTGGTTACTAAGTACACTCTCTACAAAATCTGGTAAATATATATTTTATTATGTGTATACCTTTCTTCATAAATCTTAACATGTATGCTTAGGTGTGGGGGTGTGTGTATTATGTATTATGTATCATATATTATATATTATATATAATTATATGTATCTGCGGAGACTTATATAAGTCCGCAAGTACATACACTATTATGGGTTTACTAGCAGCAGTGCCCGTAGCAGCACAGGGGGGAGGCACATAATTCTATTTTATATGGTTTGTTACATTATAGAAATTAGATTCTGACGTTAAAAAAAAACACACAAAAAAAAACACGATTTTCCCGACACACGCCCATTTTTTTGTTGTTGAAAATATATAAAGAAATAAGGAATTTTATGTTATCATAATAATAAACACATTTCTATACCATGTCAACAGTCCACCATAGATGTTATTACCTTTCCCTTTCTCCCTCTATCTTTCCCCTGTAATTTTTCCTAATTTGTTTAAAAAAAAAAAAAAAAAAATCGGCATTCAGCCTCCAATAAAAGAAGGTCACATAGCAGACATAGGGGGTGTTTAATTATTTTTCCCCTATTTTTATTTATTATTTTATATTTGCTTTTCGATCAATTTGGTGTCCCCTTCACGTCAGTTTAGCGCCCCGCTAAGGTAAATTTGGTGCCCCCTTAAGCCCCCCACCAAAAATACGCGCATGTTACTTATAGTTCTACTTCTGTTTTTCTTTTCCTTTCCGTATTTGGCCCCTATATATTTTTGTTATCTTATATCAGTTTAATTGGAGACATTCCTTCTCAGAAACGTATATTAATTAGATATGAATGCTTTATCAAAACATTATCCTTCAAGCATGTCAAGTGTGCCCATCAACCCAAACTCAAAAACACCCCCCCCCCAAAAAAAAAAAAAAAAAAAAAAAACAAAACAAAAAAAAACGAATCCAGTTAGACTGAGAGGTATATATTACAATGTGCATGATATCTGCATGAATTAAATCGCGTAAGTGACATGTAAGCTCTTTAATTGCTTCAAATTACGTTTTTGCTCGCTTGTTCTGGTCCATTGGAAGAACAATAAATTTCCCCCTTAGTTTATTTGCTTTTCCCGTATAACGTAATATATATATTCAATTTGAAATATCATAATTTTAGTGGTTTGGTTTAGTCTTTCTATTTCCCGGCTGTCCTATACACCCTTAATATTTTACTTTATCTCTCTCTCTCTCCCTCTCTCTCTCCGTTCCTCCTCTCCACCTCCTCTATAACATGTTTGTGTGTGTGTGTGTTTTTTTTTTTTTCATTTTTTTTTCT
>CALNVZ010003473.1:41730-52122 GCA_940671915.1 Paracentrotus lividus | reverse complement strand
CAGCGGCCTTTCCGGAGCGGAAAATTGCGCCCCCAGCAACAGGCTGTGATGGGTCGTCACTGCATGGGGAAGCGCCGTAGATAACAGCTGCTCCGTAGTGATGGCCCTCAGAGCAACAGCCCGCGTGCCGGACCGCCTTACGCGTTTAGAGCCATGATCGGCGAACGATTCAGCGTCATACGCTTGACGCCCACGTATGTCGCTTGAAAAGTTCCACATCCACTCAACTTAGTACTGGGATACAAGACGTGATTGTAACCTCCTCTTAACCATGTTTCCTCTATACAGTATATAATTAACAAGAATCGCAGGCGTAGATTTTTTGTTCTCTACATTGACAGAGGAGTATTTACCCAGCCAAGTCTCGTGTTGATCATTGAATAATCCGACCGATTTAGTTGGGAATACCAGAAAGTGAAGATACCTAGTATAGTATTAGGTCCTAGGCTTCTCTACTAAAGGCTAGTCTACGGCTAGAAACGACTGAACAACGCCGGGGAAATCTTCAGTAACCAAGCCGTTGCAAGATCTAGAGCTATGTTCTAGAAGGGGAAATAAAGTAGATCTATGGACCAGGAACCTTGGCTGGTAGCCGAATCACTCTAGAGGCAATGCTAGCTGAGGCACGCTGCACTGTCGTACCGGCTACCTACCTGTTTAATTTGAGTGGCAGATAGAGCCAATGTCGGATGCAGCAACAGACAGCAAAACTCTACCACCGGACAGCCAGATTAGCCAGCAATACATCATGTTCCATGCAGAATCGCGCAGTAAGCCACAATTCAATAGCCTTACATGTCGATCTAGCCAACGTTAATCTAGACTCTACTGCAGATCTAAACGACGGCAGTCCCCGTCCGCGAAGCGACGGAAAGAAACGGATGATATTGGGGCGGTAACTGAATCCCGCAATAATAATTAAAATATACCACATTGAATATGTAACTCCAAAACAAAACAAGATAGGTTCTCCACAAATGTCAAAAACAAGAGGATTGATATTTTGAAGGCAAAAATCAGTTCAAACACGTAACGGTGTCATATCGCAGGTACGGACATGCAAAGAGACCCCGTTCCGAGGCCGTCTGCTGCAACAAGCACGGCTAAAGCAGGCGGCTCAGTAGCGGGCCTAGCGCTGCTTCAAAACACAGCGATTTTTTTCTATTCCCGGTCGACCCTTCAAAAAGGTCACCCACAATGTTAACTCGTAAATGAACAAATCCTTCTACAAGCGCTGTCTATAGTTCTGCTTGGACCTAACGTCAGATCTAGAATCTAAACGGCTAGGCCCGATCCACATTTAATGTAACGGCCAGGGACGAAGGGAATTTAAAATTTCTTCCAAGCCAGCTCAATCGATCCAACGGCACTAGTTTGGGGTTTTGCTCTTTTTACGATAAACTAGAAATCGATGAAATGATGATCGAGGAAATTGATCTAGACTTTAGTTCCTAAGAATGAAACAAATCGAAAGAGAGTCAAAAGAATGACAATGTTACAATAAAGATGAAATTTACCAACATAAACGAACTTCCACAGGTAGATTTGTTGAACTTATCTCCACGTGCAAAATGACTGGACAAGAGGCCTAGAATCTACTCAGATTGTCATGCAAGGGTTTTCTTAATACAAGGCAGGCAAATCCGAATCCCTGCCATTATGAATAATTTTAATACTATTAGAGTTGGCATTGGAATTATCCTTTTCACAATGTGTTTTGTTTCATACAGTTGTGTAGACCTATATTGAACCTATTGTAAGGGTTTGAGGTTTAATCCACCATGAAATCAAATCTCCCTAAATTGTAAATATCGGTGTCCCTTCACCTTAAGATTTAACAGCTGCATTAATTACCCGCAGGTTTCCAACACTTCCCAAATTGGAATTTTCGTATTCAAGGAAATTTCAGGAATAAAAATAATTAGGAGAATTCGGGAAATCCGAAAATCAATGGCCACAAAATCGAGATACAACGTTAATATCGATGACTAGATCTATATGCTATTTGCCTCAATTCAGAGCTCAAAGTTCGGCCGCGCTTTCCGCTCGCGAGTCTATAATGATTGTCCCTTTGTTCAGGATGCCCACCAAAAGAGCTAGATCTAATCTAGATCCCTAAATGTCTTTTAAAAAACAAAACAAAAAACAAAACAAAACAAATGAAAGATTCCAGGAAATGCCAGTGCGTGATCCGAAACTTTTGAGCCAGTTCGGATTTGTGATTTGTCCAAGGGTAGAAACCTGTTACTTGTTTGCTTAGGCGAAGGATTGTATAGTTAAAGTGTTGAGTAGGCGATCGCATTCATGCAAAGTTGATTTTTAATATAGTTTTAAATATCATCAATTCTGAAAATAATGACGTGCGATATATTAAGATATTTTCCAATCCCTTAGATCCCTTATAAACTGCAACAACATTGTAAATCTTTATCAGATATCACTGAAATAAGTAATTAAAAATAAAAATAAAAAATAACATATAAAAAACAATAGAAGGAACTACGTGATAGTCCGTTATTGTCAACAATTTAGTCTTGTTAGTATTCCATAAGGGAATCTAGTGTAAAGGAAAGTGTGGAAGAGAAGAGGAAAATTATGTGAGCATCATTAATTCAGGATAATTAAGAATATATTAACAGTAAAGAAGTCTGCTAAAAATAAAGTATGCTCTCAATTGCCTCCTAAATCTCTACTATAATAATTAACGCATTAGGTTAAATGTTATGGTTAAAAAACTCCGTATTTTGTCAATTCCTCCAAATCGACACATGGGAGGTAATACAAACATTGAATCGGGTGTAATCTAATCGGTGAAAAGGAAACAGCTTAGGCTGAAACCACGACTAAAACATGATTTGTGTCGCTTTTCGATTTTAAAGACGGAGTAAATCTTAGACACAAAAGATAAAGGAAACAATACGCGTAATGACCTTATGACGTAACAATGCGATGCAAAATGCCACATCCTGTACGGTACGACGCCCCTTTAGATGTAACATATTTGTAATATTGAATCATGATCAAATTGCGCCAATATAGAAGGCGGGTTGATACAAACAGTGTCCGTTTTAATTTTATCTGGTTAAATGCTTAATTTGCTGAAAACAGGACTTTAAACATAGATTAAATGGTTTATTTCGAACAAAGCACATAAACAAAAGTGTACCCATATCTCCAAGCTCGTATTGAAAACAAATTGGTAATGGATAAAAAAGTATCTTTCACTGAGGTAAAATTCCATATAGACTTTCTAAAGAATATAACTCATAGACAATGGCGCTATCCACCGTGGCCACAAAAATTCACCAGTTTGCAAAACAACATACCCGAAAATAGCAGCATGCACGAGGTTCAACACAATGAAGCAGAAGAGTAACTTTTAACAGTGGAAAAGAAAAAAGGAAGAAGAGAAGAGAAGAAATGAAAACAAGGAAATATTGAAGAATTATAAACTATCATAAAATTGTAAACATGAAAAACAATAAACCATTCATACTCTGAAAACATGAATCCAAGGCGCCGCGCATTTGAAAGAGCGGGGACAGAGCCGAAAGTTTGGGGGCTCAATAGACGGTAGCAGAATTGCTGGTTATATCGAAGTTTTGTGTCCCCCCCCCCCCTGGGTGTCCGTAGTAGTCGTAATGGTTCCAAATATATAACACAACATTGATCATGTTGGGTCCGAATCTGCGTTGCCCGACACATGTGACAGCATCTGTACGTTCGTTGACCAAAGCGAATTGGGTTAATCCATATCATGTGGGCGATTTCCAAAGCTCACAGCACAAGTAATAATTTTTAGAATGCCCCTTCCACATACAATGTCCTATACCAGATCAAATAGGTTCACCTAACAATGTATGCATTTGTAATTCGTTGGTTACATAGCTATTGAGAAATCCAATGATAACAAAAATGAATAAAACAAAACAATAAATAACGACAAATCACTATTACAGTTTACAGAATACTAAGATACCCATGAAACTGATAATATGTGGAACATGTACTCTCGGAGCTCTCATAACAGAACTGGATAGCGCGCATCCTGATTGTTGGAAGGCGGATTCAGGGAGCAGGCCATGCACTACCAAACTCCTCTCTGGGCATGTAGGGGGCAAAATGCCTGACACAGTGTGTTGACCAAGCGGGAACTACAGATTCACCACATGGGATCAACTCGAGGATACTTTCTGCACTTAAATGCATACTGACAACTGGAGAGATAGATTCCTCTGAAATGGCGATAAACGATTGGAATACCTCCATTCAGAGCGCCAGGAAATATTATCAGAAAACCGCATCGCTGTTTGATAAGCTTGAAAATAATTTGAGATTCCCGGAAAATGCCGATATTAACAACACACAAGGAACGAAACAATAGGAATAACGCTGCGGCTGCTTTGGCCAAAGAGCTGTTACAGTAAAACGTATAGATTCCGTGAACTGATATGATGAATCCCGAATTGCAGTCGGTCAGGTCGAGGAGACCCCTGTACCAGAAAAACGCGCTCAAATGCAAACGCTGCCTTCTGCGAAAGATCTGCAAAACGATGGCCACATCAGCATTTTGTAATAGTAACATGATCTATAATAGATGATTAACGTAGGAATATTGAATAATATACCTCACAAGCACCGGAGTGCAGAAGTATAGAACCAAGAATGGCAAAAAAAAAAAAAAAAAAAAAAAAATGCTGGTTTTGGAGTTTCTTATATTCGCATAATTTGACAAAGGGTGAGGACTGTAGACTAGTCAAAGCATGTAGGGAAACCAAGTCTGAGTCTCTCTGTCTGGAACTCCGTTGATTCTTCCTCCCGCAGGTCCATGACCACAGGTTCCCCCCCAGAATTCACGTTCAGGTCTTAAAGCTTTCCCCCTATACGTTAGTGGCACATTCTAATGAACAGATGAATTGAAAAATGTATGTTTAAATGTTCAAGATGAAAATTGAAACATAACTTGAATTGATGATAAAATATAAATTATATGGGAAACCGCATCCAGGAAACACCTGTTCCGGAATTCGGTCGGAAATCTTCTTCCGGAGGTCACATGACCCGCATTCCCCTTTCATTGGGCCTCCTCAAGGAGGCCACTTTCGTGATTGTGAACTGAAAATATTGTGACAAACTGATAACAGTACATGTTGTAAATATGTTTTGAACGAAATCCCCCAGAGCAAGAAAGAGTGAGAAACGGGCATCATGTCTGAAACGTATCAGTCCTGCAAAGAGCTTGGATAAAACACTTATTTGAACCAAATGTCATTGAAGTACAAATAATGAACGAGCAGTAAACAAAATTCGAATCTGCAGGGAACATTCATTGACCCTAGATAACAGTGTTACCACAAAAATGTTAGTGCACTTAGATGGTCTAATATTAAAATACAATAGAATACTATCTCTACAGGCCCGTAAACTACAAATCATTTTCTCCACGGAGAAATTGTAATGGTACAATAATCACAAAAGAATGAACAATTTCATCAACACATCAGGAACCCCGTCCATCCAGTTGATAAGTAGTACCGGTATATCAAATAAAAAAACCCAAGTGATCATTAATCTTAAGAAATATTTAAGTTGATTATAAAATAAATCACTGGTAAAATCAACTCAATACCATTCTAATGATATTCCCTTAACATCACCAATATCACGCATCGCTGAACCCCATGTTCGAAAAAAGTCTGTACCAAATGGAGTGTTCACTTTGCATGCTCCTTTGAGGATGCGTTATCAAAAAGGTGCGAAAAGGAACCTAGCTAACCTTTGATCATAATGAGCGGGAAGTGAACCACTCACAATTTGCAGACAATAAAAACAAGGGGTTCAGTGAACACGAATATTTGGTGAGCTGAAAGAGGCATCATTGAAAATGGTAAATGAGTTCACTTAACAGTGCATAGATCATAATACTACTGAATTTTTTAAGTATTAATGATCAAAATGGGTTTGTTTATTCGACACACCCGTACTACTCAATACAAACTTGGATGGGAGGTTTCCTGATGGTGGTAGACAAAAATGCTCATATCTTGTGATTCTTGCACCAATCACATACAAAATTTCATCCAATGAGACGGGAGAAAAGAATAGCAAAACAATATTATGTTGAAGATTTAATATACATCCTCTGTGCCATAGCTTTTGGTAGGACACAGTTATGTAACCTCTGGCCCAACTGTAATATCTTGTGGTCAAAAATTATGAGAACACCAAGCCTATCAATATGTTGTGTTTAAGTTGGACCTTTATATAACATAAAATGTGAATTTCTAACGAAGTCAGCATCGACTGTCAAAACTAAAATAATGAAGCAGCTTTTTGAGAATGCCCCATCTAGCCAATTTTAGCTACGCTGCCGCCAATGAAAAAAAAAAAAAAGAATCCAAATCAGGATCAAAGTGTATAGACGGGTTAAAAAAAAAAAAAAAAAAAAAAAAAAAAAAAAAAAAAAAACAAGTCCTCTTCTAACATGTTAAAATAAGAACTCATGGATTCAAAACTGAATTATAATGAAGGTAGGATTAAATAGTAACATCTTAATGAGATTTTAAAAAATTATTTGGCCCCGATTTAAAAAAAAAATAAAAAATTGAGCCCATATTTAGTTCCCCCTTTCCTCTGACCACGCTAATCTTTCAGCAAATGGAATGCCATTATATTTCTCAGGAAATATATATTTTAAGGAATTTCCTCATTTCATGAAAATATTCCCAACCTAAAGCAGGATTATTTTTGCTCACGGAGGGGCTCATCCCGCCCTTCCAAATTTAAAATTTTTGCGAAACCTGGCATGTATTGGGCATATTCAATGAATGAACCTGTAAAGTTCATACGAAAGCAAATACTTTTGAGTGACATATGCAATTGTCAATTTCACAATGCATTTGATATTAATCCAACATAAAGTTGTTGAGATTGATGGCTAGGACGCACGCACGTGATTAAAATAATCGCAACTAAATTATAAAAACGAAAAACCCATTTGCCTAAATAGTTGGGATCACTCTTTCATCCGAGTTATCGAATACTCAAATTGTATTGCTGTGTGTGCAGCCCGCTAACCAATCTCTAGTTGTGGGTAGCGAACTACGTAACGCAAGTGTGTACATTGTGTCAACGTAGTTCCTGCCTATTGGTTGTTCGCCGTGGCGCGGACGCCATATAGTAGGGAGACCTGGGGCAATTGTAACAGTTTTCAAAATTGCCTATCAGCTTTATTGAAGCTAAAATACTTGCTTAAAACTAATAAAATGAAAATGCATATCTTAGCTGACATAATTAGGTTTGGTAAAGTAAACAAGTCATTTGAAGCCATTAACCATTTCAAAACAAGAGGTCGAGTGTTACATTGCCCTGAAGGGCAATTGTAACAACTTGCGGGGCAATGTAACACAGAACTTGAACATTTTGTTTTCTTTATCATACTAGCTATGCACATGACAATAAACATCATTAACCGACATAAACTAATTAATAATGAAACAGACAATGCTGACATAATAACATTCCACTGTATATGCAGAATGGAACAAAAGTTATGAAGTTTTGTTTTTTTTTTAGGTTGTTGTGGATTCACGCCTTAACTGAGAATTAGAACCTTCTTAATTCAATTTGGTCTTTATCACTTTTACCTACACCAATATATCTTTTAACTGAACTATCTGTGTATAACACTTTAATGAGGCTACGCTTTGACTTTAACGATCTTTCAAAATAAAGTGATACATTTCTGAGAAGAAAGTAAAAATGACATTTTTCTTTCTTCTTTTTTCTGTAAAAATCATCTTCAAAATTACGGCCCCATTTTTTTCTTCTGCAAAACAAAATATTCGTGCCTTTAAAAAACGATTGGACATATAGTTTCCAGGTATCATATTGAAAAAATATATAAGATTGTTTTTATGGGACTGGCCATCCCTCCCTCTCTCTCTCCTCGTTTTCTTCTTTCTTCTTTCTTTTTTCTTCATTCACTCGCTCTTACTTTACTTTCCTATCGCCTCCCCCCCTCCCCCTCTTCGTCTCTCCGCCACTCATATTCCTTCTCTTCCTCTTCCTCTTTAAAATTGCTTTTAATAAGAAAAAAAAAACAACGTCGGGAGGTCCCGATTCTCTTCCCCATTTATTTGACCCATTGAAATAGGTCTTTTCGGTCCATGGGCTATCCGTCATGTTCTTTTATGTGTTAAGCCATAACACTCGACGAATAAAATGAAATAAAATCATAATGTCATTATTATTCCCATGTGAGCTCAGAAGATAAGGTACCTTTGTCTTGTAAAAAAAAGAACATAATTGATATAACTATTCAAAGTTAGAAGTCTGAAGTCTCTAGTAAGTGATATAAATATTTAAAAAAAAACAAGAATAACAAACCTTGAGGCTCTGACTACAGTGAAACAAATGAAAACAAACTAAAGGCACTTTTTCGAAAATACAATATTCAATTGGCATTCTAACAAAACGTATTAGACAGTATGTTAAGTATGATTCATTCTGAGATATAGTATGGTACCTTTTGTAAGCAAATATCGACATAGCATCAAAGTTAAAATTCTGATCTTGAGCTAATCAACGAGCTTTCTTTGCATTTCTAATCCAAGCTACCCGCATTAACATTCTTGAACATGAAAAACGAATGGTTCACTCTCTCATATTTACTTTTCTTTCCAGAAAAGTGATGAAATTATTTAAAAAAAACAACAACAACAACAAGAATAAAAACTTGAGGCTCGGTATCTCACTTGCGAGACAGTCTGCAACTAGAATAGAAATTTTTTCGCGACGGACAGAAATGTATTAAAAACATCTCCCATATCGCGGAAGACGTCTCCCGAACGTCTCCGCCACCATTTATGAAAAAAATCCTTCTCCAGATTAGGAGACCGTCCCGAACGTCTCGGAGACTTACTAATATTTATTATCCACGCGGAGACGAAATTCTATTCTGGTCCGTGGAGACGTCCGCGCGAAAGGAGATACCTACCTGAATTCATGTCGGACGTTATAGATGTTGTACCATTTTTTTGCAAAGCATTATAATTGAAAATACTTCAAAGTTCTGAAAGTATGACTTGAGCTAAGGGCTAATCCACTTCGCGAGACGCTCCGCACAATATAAAGAGTCTCCCAGGATATATATATAGAGATCCTCCGAGACGTCCCGAATGCCGGAGACGATTTTTTTTAATAAATTGTCGCGGAGACGTGCTGAGACGTCCGGAGAGACGTTCCTCTAAATACTACTCCATGTTCAGAGGTTCCTGATTATGTGTAAATATGTACATAAGCCAACAAATTCCGGACAAGTTAATGTGTTTGTATGTAATTTGCAGGGCCACGAGCTGGAGGCTCGTCCACGAACGTGTACAAAACGGAAAAATGACCATACCAATTTGTGATTTTATCGTTCAGCCCCCCCCTCCCCCCCCCCCCATCCCCTCCCAACTTGCCGCTCACCCTGCCACTTCCAAAACGCTCCGCCCCTGTTGGTTATTGAATAGCTTGGTGTTGATATCAGCGGAAAGCTGCTTTACTCGATTCCTATGGGAGTTAGATTAACAGAAACAGGGCAATTGTACGCTGTTACAATGCCCCTGGCAGAGTGACATATTTGAGAGATTTTTCCTATCTACTTCGGTACCGTCTGTTGAAACTAGCAAAATATGGCCAAGAAAATTCTAAATAAGAAAAATGACAGCCCGAGCTCATCCACAATTTGTCCAGAAGAAAAACAAGGGATAAATATTACTTATGCCTCAAAAAAACGTTTTCCGCGTAGAACCAAGAACCGTTAAATCTCTACACCAACAGCAGTGGACGATAAAGCCATGTTCCTACAAATTAAGTTATTAGCGTTTCGCTAGGCAATGGGAGCTCGTTACAATGCCCCGTGTACATGTCCCCGTCCCCCTACTGGTTAATCAATGTTCAACCAAAGCGTTCCAATCCCTTAGATCCTTATAAACTGCAACAACATTGTAAATCTTTATT
The DNA here is from genome assembly GCA_940671915.1 of Paracentrotus lividus. Taxonomy (NCBI): domain Eukaryota; kingdom Metazoa; phylum Echinodermata; class Echinoidea; order Camarodonta; family Echinidae; genus Paracentrotus; species Paracentrotus lividus. Next base: position 42,117 of record CALNVZ010003473.1, on the reverse strand, counting down.
CAGATATCACTGAAATGAAGTAATTAAAAAAAATAAAAAATAAAAAAAATACATATAAAAAACAATAGAAGGAAATTACGTGGATAGCCGTTATGTGGCAACAATTTAGTCTTGTTAGGTATTCCATAAGGGAATCTAGTGTAAAGAGAAAGGTGTGGGAGAGAAGAGGAAAATTATTGTGAGCATTCATGTTAATTTCAGGATAATTAAGAATAGTATTACAGTAAAAAGCTGCAAAATAAAGTATTGCTCTTCAATTGCCCTAATCTCTACTATAATTAACGCAATTAGTGTTAAATGTATGTTAGTAAAAGGCTCCGTCAGTTTTTGTTCTAATTCCTCCAAATCGACACAGGAGGTTAATACAAACAGTGAACGGGTTTTTAT
>CALNVZ010003473.1:7810-39610 GCA_940671915.1 Paracentrotus lividus | reverse complement strand
TTGCCCCTCCACATTACAATGTCACTATGACAGAATCAAATAGGTTCACCCTAACCTATTGTATGCATTTGGTAATTCGTTTGGTTACAGCTATTAGAAATCCGAATGATAAATCAAAAGAATAAACAATACATTATTATAACGACAACAGCTTATTACAGTTTTACAGGAATACCTAAAGATCATGAACTTGATATATTTGTGGAACATTTACTTCTCGGAGCTTTCATTACAGAGACCTGGATAGCGCATCTGATGTGTGGGAAGCTGGATTCAGGGAGCAATGCACTACCAAATTCCTCTTCCTTGGGCATGTAGGGGTGCAAAAATTGCTGACACATGTGTTGGACAAGCGGAATTACAATTCAACCACATGGGATGCAACTCGATGATAGCTTCTGCACTTAATGGCATAACATTACTTGGAGAGATAGATCTCTGAATGGCGATAAGCGATTGTGATACCCATTCAAGATTGCGCAGGAATATGTATTCAGAACGCATCGCTTGTTTGATAAGCTTGAAAATAATTGAGGATTCCGGAAATGCCATATACAACACACAAGGGAACGAACAATGAGAGATAACGCTGCTGCTTGCCAAAGAGCTGTTACAGTAAAATATAGATTTCCCGTAACTGATATTGATGAATCTCCGGTAATTGCAGTCGGTCAGTCGAGGAGACCTCTTGTAACCAGAAAATCGCTCTCAAATGCAACGCTGCTTCTGCGAAAGATCTGCAAAGACGATGGCCAATTTCAGTCTAATTAGTACATGTATATTTCTATATAGATGATTACGTAGGAAATATCTTGTATAATCATACCTTCACAGCAGCCTGAGTGCAGATAGTATAGACAGAATGGAACAAAAAAAAAAAAAAAAAAAAAAAATGGCTTTTGGTTTTTTGGAGTTTCTTTATGTATCGGTCATAATTTGACAAAAGGGGAGGGACTGTAGACTTATGGTCAAGTAAGCATTGGTAGGGGAACCCAAGTTCTGAGTCTCCTGTCTTGGAATCCCGTGGTCTTCCTCCCGGAGGTCACATGACCAGGTTCCCCTCCCAGAATTCACGTTCAGTCTTAAAGCTTCTCCCTCCTTATTTAGGGCACATTCTATTGAACAGATGATTAATGGAAAATGTATGTTTAATGTTCAAAGATGGAAATTGAAACAAACTTGATTGATTGAAAACATGAAATTTATAGGGGAATCCGCATTCCAGGAACACCTGTCCTGGATTCCGGTCGGAATCTCCTTCCGGAGAGGTCACGTGACCCGCATTTCCCCCTTTTCATTGGGCCTCCTTCAAGGAGGCCACTTTGCGTATTTTGACTTGATAAATATTGTTGACAAACTGATTAACAAGTACTGTTGTAAATGATGTTTTGATCTGGGAATATCCCCCAGTAGCAATAAAAGTTGAGAAACGGCAATCATGTCTGAACTGTATTCATTCTCGCAAAGAGCTTGATAAACACTTTTATTTGATACCAATATGTCATTGAAGTATCAATATTACTGAAGATGCAGTAAATTACAAAATTTCTGGCAGGTGAACAATTTTCATTGAATTCCCTAGGTATACAGTGTGTCCCACAAAAATGTTAGTGGCACTTTAGATGGGTCTAATATTAAAATTACAATAGTATATTATTTCTATCTCTACACCCGTAAACTACAATTCATTTTCTGCCACTGGATGAAATTTTATGTGATATGGTCCAATAATCACAAAGATATGAACAATTTTTCATCACACATCAGGAAACCTCTCCATCCAAGTTTTGTATTAAGTAGTACCGGGTATATCAAATAAAAGAAACCCAAGTTTGATCATTAATCTTTTAAGAAATATTTAAGTAGTGATTATAAAATTATATCACTGTAAAATCAACTCAATACCATTCTAATGATATGTCCCTTAACTCACCAATATCACGCATCGCTGAACCCCATTGTTCTGAAAAAGTCTTGCAAAATTGTGAGTGTTCACTTTCATGCTCCTTGAGATGCGTTATTCAAAGGTGCCGAAAAGGAAACCTAACTTTGATCATCAATGAGCGTGAAAGTGAACCACTCACAATTTTGCAGGACATATTTAAAACAATGGGGTTCAGTGATACACGATATTGGTGAGCTGAAAGAGGCATCATTAAAATGGTAATGAGTTGCACTTTACAGTGCTATAGATTTCATAATTACTACTGAATTTTTTTTCAAAGTATTAATGATCAAAATTGGGTTTGTTTTATTCGACACACCCGGTACTACTCAATACAAACTTGGATGGAGAGGTTTCCTGATGTGTAATGACAAAATGCTCATATCTTTGTGATTCTTGCACCATATCACATAAAATTTCATCCAATTGTAGACGGGAGTAAAAATACAAAACAATATAATTTTAATATTTTAATATTACATCCATCTGTGCCATTAGCATTTTTTGTAGGACACAGTTTATGTACACTTCTGGCCTCAACTGTATATCTTGGTGGTCAAAATTATTAGAACACCAAGCACATTTCAATGATTTTAGTTGTGTTTAGTTGACCTTTTATATAACTATAAAATGTTGGAATTTCTACGAAAGTCATCATCGCACTTCAAAAACTAAATAATGAAGTCATGCTTTTGAGAATTGCCCTCATCTAGCCAACCAAATTTTTGAGTAACGGCGCCAATTGAAAAAAAAAAGAAGTCCAAATCAAGGAATCAAAGTGTTAATAACGGTTAAAAAAAAAAAAAAAAAAAAAAAAAAAAAAAAAAAACTAAGTTCCTTCTTTCAGTATACATTTTTAAAAAGAAAATCTCATGGGGATTTCAAAACTGGAATTTATAATAAGGTAGGATTAAATAGTAACATCTTAAGTGAGATTTTAAAAATTATTTTGGGGCCCGATTTAAAAAAAAATAAAAAAATTGGAGCCCATATTTAAGTCCCTCTTTCTTCTGACCCTTAATCTTTCAGCAAATTGGAATGGCTCATTATATTTTCTTTCAGGAAATATATATTTTAAAGGAATTTCTTCATTTCATGAAAAATATTCCCAACCTTAAATGGGCAGGATTATTTTGCTCACAGGAGGGGGCTCATCCACCCCTTCCAAATGTGATAAAATTTTTCGAAACCTGGCATGTATTTTGGGCATATTTCAATGAATGAGCCTGTAAAGTTTCATACGATTATGTCAAATACTTTTTGAGTTATCAGTATTTGCAATTGTCATTTCACATATCTGCATTTGATATTATATCCATCATTGAAAGTTTGTTGAAGATTGATTGGCTAGGAGCACGTCACGTGATTTAAAATTATTCCACTAAAATTAGTAAAAACGAAAAATTTCCCATTTGCCCTAATATAGTTGGGATCACTCTTTCATCCGAGTTATCGATACTCAAATTGTATTTGCTGTGTGTGCAGCCACGCTAACCATATCTCTAGTTGTGTGTGTAGCTAACTATCTGTACTACGCAAGTGTGTACATTTGTGGTTCACGTATGTTCCTTGCCTATTGGTTGTGTGTTCGCTTGGCGGCGGACGCCATATAGTAGGGGAGACCTGGGGCAATTGTAACAGTTTTTTCCAAATTTGACCTATCAGCTTTATTGAAGCTAAATACTTGCTTAAAACTAAATAAAATGAAATATGGCAATTCTTTAGCTTGACATATGAATAGGTTTGGGTAAGTAAACAAGTCATTTTGAAGCCATTACCATTTCAAAACAAGAGGTCGAGTGTTACAATTCCCCGTGACAGGGGAATGTAACAGACGTGCGGGGCAATTAACACATGAACTTGTAACATTTGTTTTCTTTATCAAAGCTATGCACATGACAAATTAAACATCATTAACCACATAAACTATTATAATGAAACATGACAATGCTTGACCATTTATATTACATTTTCCACTTGTTATATGCATGAAATGGGACAAAAGTTATGATAGTTTTTTTTTTTTTTTTTAGGTTGTTGTGGCTTCACCCTTTAACTGTAGAATTATAGAACCTTCATTAATTCATATTTTGGTTCTTATTCTACTTTGTACCTACACAATATATCTTTTAACTGACACTGTTGTATAACACTTTATGTTAGGCTTACGCCTTTTGACTTTAACGCATTCTTTCAAAATAAAGTGATACATTTCTGAGAAGAAGTAAATGAGCAGTTTTTTTTCTTTCTATTCTTTTTTTGTAAAATCAATCCAAATTTACGCCATTTTTTTCTTCTGGCACAATCATATGTCTTGCCCTTTTAACAAAACGTATTGGACATATATTTTCAGGTATCATATTGAAATAATATATATATTTTTTTTTTATGGGAGCTGCCATCCTCCCTCTCTCTCTCCTCTGTCTTTCTTTCTTCTTTCTTTCTTTTTCTTCATTCACTCCTCTTTACTTTTTACTTTCCTATCTGCCCCCCCCCTCTCTCTCTCCTCTCCTCCGCCTCTCATTTTCTCTCTCTTCCTCTTTCCTCTTTTAATATGTGCTTTTTTAATAAGAAAAAAAACAAGCGGTCCCTATTCTCTTCCCCATTTTATTTGACCCCATTGTAATAGGTCTTTTCGGGTTTCATGGCTATCCTGTCAGTGTTTTTTTATGTGTTATACCATGAACACTCGACGAATAAATGAATAAAATCATATGTTAGCTATTTATTTCCATTTGAGCTCATAGATAAGTACTTTGGTCCTTGTAAAAAAAAACTATTAATGATTATACATTCAAAGTTAAGTTCTGAAGTCTCGTAGTAAGGATATAAATTATTTAAAAAAAAAAACGTAATAACCAAACTTGAGGCTCTGATTAGCAGTGAAACAAATGATAACAAACTAAAGCACCTTGTTTCAATATATCATATTCATTGCATTCTAACAAAAACGTATTAGACAGTATGTTCAAAGTTATTGAATTTTCATGTCTGAGATTATAGATGGTTACCTTTGTTTTGTAAAGCATAATAACGACAATACTTCAAGTTATTTAAGTCTGATACTTGATCTTATCAACGAGGCTTTTCTTTGCTATTTTTCTCTATATCCAAGTCTACTCCATATTACAATCTTGACATGAAAGAACGTAATGGTCACTCTCTTCATATTTTTACTTTTTTCTTTTCCAGAAAAGTGATATAAATTATTTAAAAAAAAACAACAACAACAGAATAAAAACTTAGGCTCTGGCATCTCACTCTTGCGGAGACGTCTCTGCGTAGAATAGAAATTTTGTTTTCGCGACGGACACAATGATTAAAAACATCTCCATATCGCGAGAGGTCTCGAGACGTCTCCGCCAAATTTATGAAAAAAAATCCTTCTCCGAGATTTAGGAGACGTCTCCGAGACGTCTCGGATACTTTCTAATATTATATTATCCATCGCGGAGAACGAAATTTCTATTCTGTCGTGGAGACGTCTCCGCGAGTGAGATTACCACCCTAATTTTATGTCGGACGTTATAGATGTTGTTACTTTGTTTTGCAAATGCATTATAATTGAACATTCAAATTCTGAAGTTATGAGCTGAGCTAAGTGGTGCATTCACTTCGCGGAGACTCTCCCGAAATATATGATATTGTCTCCAACGGATATATAGATTAGAGACGTCTCCGAACGTCTCCTGAATTGCGGAGACGGATTTTTTTTTAATAATTGTCGCGAGACGTCTTGGAGAGTCTCGGAGACGTCTCTAATATAGCTCCATGGTCAGAGGATTTCTGATATGTTTTATTATGTTTACAGGAAGCAACAAATCCGGGACAATTGTATGTTTTTTATGTAATTTGCAGGCCACGGACGCTGGGAGGCTTCGTCAGCGAACGTGACAAAACAGGAAAAATGAATACATTTGTATTTTAGTCTGTCAGCCCCCCCCCTCCCCCCCCCACTCCCCTCCCACTCCGCTCAGCCCCTCCACTTCAAAACGCTCCGCGCCCCTGATTGGTTATTAATAGCTTGGTGTTGATTCAGCGAAATTGCTTTACCGAGTTCCTATGGGAGTTACTTTAACAGAAACAGGGCAATTGTAAGCTTGTTACAATTGCCCCTGGCAGAGGTGACCATATTTGGAGAGATTTTTTTCCATCTTAGCTTCGGTATCCTCGTTGAACTTTAGAAATATGCCTAAGAAATAATTTCTAAAATAAAAAATGACAGCCGTAGCTCATCCACATATTGTCCAGAAGAAAAACAATGGGTATGTGAAATATTTACTTTATGATCTCAAAAAACGGTTTTTCCGCTGTAAAAGTTCCACGAACCGTTAAATCTGCTAACACTCATACAGCATGTGGAGCGATTAAATGCGCATGTTCTCTACAAATTTTAAGTTTATAGCGTGTTTCTGCTAGGAATGGGAGCCTCTGTTACAATTGCCCCGTGTTACATTTGTCCCCGGTCTCCCCTACGGTGGATTTAATTCTATGTTCAACAAAGCGTTCGTTGAATATTTCTTTTCGTGTTTATTCTCAAATCAGAACGATCACTACATTGAACTACACGTACGTTTCTCGCCTATTGGTTTTGTGTTCTCCTGGCGTAGGACGCCATGTTGGTTTAAGTTGCGCGTGCACGCTAGTTTTCGTGTGCAACGCGAGCGGTCGGTAATTTGTTGTAATGTTTTTCTCAGTAGAAACGAGTTGGACAGCAAAATTAAAAAAAAAAAAACAACACCGAAATACATCAAAAGTGGCAAAATGGTGCATATGCATCTTGAATTTGGAGATTGGTGTATCAAATAAACTAATTCAACAAACAATTGGGAATTATTTCGCTCAGTTATTTATGCATCTTGGAAGCCTATAAAACTGAACAAAAAATCTCCCAATTGTTTGATAAATTGGTTTATTTGATACATCAATATCGGAAGGAGAGGTGTATATTCACCGTTTTGCTGGTTTTTGAGTATTTCAGTGGATTTTAGAATATTGCAGTCAGACTCATTTTACAGCATGAGAAAATCATGAAAAGAACAACTAGCTCCACCCACTTTGCCCACCAAGATCCATGGACGAACATACGTGGGTTAAGGCCGCCTCGCACACACATCATAAAGCACAAACAACAAAATTGGCATTGGACGTAGGAAAGTAAACGGAAAGTATAAGTTAGGTCCACTCCAGAAAACAATATTTATTTATATTGGGGGGGGGGGTGGTGGCATACAGCAGATCACCAGCTCCTTGCACGACGCGAGCGCTGTAGCGGTACAGTAGGCCTACCGACAACCTTCAGTTAGATCAAATCAAGTCTCTCTAGGATTTAACAGTTATGTCGCGATCACACAGCCAGTTCAGGGGCCCGAACGGCGCATAGCATCAGTCGTTTTGACAATTTTTGCATGAGGTGCACGCAATTATTTTTCCATAGGATAGTACCGGACCCTTTACAAATTAATTGCTCAAAATCGGCCTTGAACAAAGACTAATACATCCTAGTTTGGTTCATTTGAATTAGGAATTTCGGCATCGGCTATAATAGCCGAGTGGTTTGAAGCACAGACTCTCATTCAGAGGCCTCGAGTTCGATCCCCCAATTTTTTTTTATTTTTTTTTTATTCATTAGGTGGTATGTACATATCACCTCTTGTTATTGTCAGAATCTTCTTTTTTTTTCTCCTCTCTATTTTTTTAATGTAACTTTTTGTGTTGATGATAACTCAAAAAATAATGCATTAAAGGTGGTGTATAGTTTCGGGGAAAAGAAAAAAATAATTTGGATTCACATTCAGATAAATTATGAAAGATTGAATCCAATAACAATAATAAAGCAAATAATAGTACTTCAAATCTTAGTGTCTGCGTTTCATAATATATGTATAAAATAGATAAGTCGGGGACCCGTCTCAGGTTAGCGCTCACGTGGAAAACCAATGGGGATTCTCTTGTGTGGGTGTTACACACAGATCTTCGCACTAATTCACGCCGTAACCTTCGGCGTGCGAACGTCTCAGCAGAGGTCTAAACGGCAGTTTAATTACGCTTCATTCAAAAATTTTCAATGAAATTCATCGGAAATAATGAAAGGAATGTCACAAAATCTTACACACATATCTTTTAGTGCAATGTGGATAACATGTAACCACATTTGATCGATTGTGCCAATTCCTTTTTTGTTACCAAAACTATACACCAGGTTTAAACCATTTACAATTTTCAGCAATGATAGATCATCATTGGCCCGAATTCACAAAGGTGGATTCTGCAAAATCCACGGATGCGTGGGTTGTGTAAATTTTGCGTAATAACTACGCTTAATTTTAGCGCGTAATGTGAGAAAGGTCCAATATGAATGCGCGATTTTGTCAGGACGCGCTAGATTTACGCCAGTTGCTATGGTTAAGTCTCCTGTTTATTAAAATTAATTTAAATAAACCGTTGACTCAACAGTGGACTCATTAATTCAAAACAGTGGGCCCATTATGTCAAAGCCATAGCAAAATTATTTTACCTTTTAACACCTAAATGACTTTTGACCCCACTTTCATGAGCACCGCGGACTAGACTATCGGTCCCGCGGACTAACGGACCCTTGGTCTTTTGCTGTTATAATTTTATCCTTAGATATTTGTATTTGCTAAAGCAAATTTCATTTGTTGAATCTGCTTTTTTCTAAATTACGAGACAGAGCAAAGTTCCCTTTAATGTATCAATATTTGCATAACACTCGAAATGTTGGGTCTCAATTGATAGGTTCATTTAATATGAACTTATTAATTACTTTAATTTATGTATTTTACAAAAAGAAGAACACAAATCCTTTCTCAACATAGTTTAATTTGACTTAGTTTTAAAGATAATACCAATCAAAGTGAATTTATACAAGGTCCCATTAGAGTTCTTACAATTGATAATTTTTGCAGCATACTTATCTTGAAGGGGAGCACAGTGGGCCAGGCTTGAGCAAAAGTGCGTCAAAGTAGGGACTTGATGATTAAAACAAATTCACTTTTTTTAATGTTCTGAAAAAATAAAAAAAACATCTTAAAAATCTCCATGACATTCTTCGTCTCGGTTTTTTTCAAGTTGGTTATTTTTCTTTAAAAGGACGGGTAAATGTCTATTTCGGCCTACGAGTACACATGGTGTAAATGACACATTATTTATTATTTCAAGTTTTTTCCAAACGAATTGTTCAATTTACTTTAAATTGCATGTGCTTGTTTAAAAATACATATTCCTACTGATCATAAATCAAATATTTTATATCGAGATTTTGTTTAGGGTACATGCAGGTAATATGGGCCCCCTAAGCTCATTTGCCTAATTTGCATAAAATTACGAAATGACACACAGTCTAATCTTTGTTTATATGAATCAATAACTACTGCTCTAACCTTTATTGTGAAGAAAAACAATTATCAACAACCCCCCTGTCTGCAATATTCAAATGTTGATGTCATTACTAAAGTGCCCATATTACCTGCATGTGCAGGTAATATGGGCACATGTATTTAATGTATGTTTTAAAAACTAAAATGACTCCACCATGTCTGGAATTTGCTTTAAATGTTGAAAATCATTAACTTTAAGATTATAATTTGAAATGATAAGATCCTTTGTAAATCCTTTGACTATGTATTTCATTGTTATGTATTTTGTATATAATTTTTTTTTCATATTATTTAAATATTATTTTCATTATACAAGTCAATGTAGGCCTACAATAAGTTATTTATATTAATTATATACTGTGAATATACCCCAAAAAATCGTAGCAAAGAGATTGATGCCTCATCCCAATACTAAGTACCAGAATCATTTCGGATGTCCCATATTACCTGCACTAATGTTGCTGTGTCAGGCAAGCATTCAATGCCACAGTGCACCCCTTCACTAAAACAAATTGACCTGTACACGCTAGTATGATCAAAATGAAACTATAAGATTACTAAAAATACAAAACAATTGAGGTTACCCCCTCAAACACTCTTTCACCATCACATTCTGTGAAATATCAAATTTTACATCAGGGTAAAGAAATGCCGTAAGTTTTACCTACCTTGTTGGTTTTCAGCAATTTTCTCAGAGAAATTTCGGCATCAGATGCTCTCACGACGATATATTTTCGTATACAGTTCATAATGAACAACATTATGGTGCTCACACCGGTCACCGGTCACCGGTCGACGGTCACAACATGATTGCTTCAGGTGGCCCATATTACCTGCTGGCCCATATTACCTGCATGTACCCTTTGTCATAACATGATAAACGTGTTATTTCTCCTCGAACATGGTTATGGGGGTTTAAATATTTCGGTTACCCGATACTGTAATTTGAACATCTTTTATTATTGGCAATAAAATTCTCTTGACCACGAATCATACCCCCATATTCGAGGACCTGTCTACGCCATTGCACAAGGGTTTGGCAATTTTTAATTTTTGCACAGCAAAAATGACAATATGCCATCTACATTGACATTTAATTGGGTAAATCATGTGACCAAGAACAAATTAATATATATATATATATATATATATATATATATATATATATATATATATATATATATGTGTGTGTGTGTGTGTGTGTGTGTGTGTGTTATGAATAAAAAGTCTAGGACAAGCTTAGACGTTGCTGAACTTTGAATCTTTAATCAAGCTTTCGGCTTATTTGCCTTCATCAGGATTTCTGAAGAGAAAATCACAAAAAACAAGAACAAAAACCATAATAAATAAAAGTAAATCATACAAACAATGAATAAATCACTAGTGCTACTGATATGTACATTATTGCAATATAATCCTTATGACTGCGTAATTGGTAAATAAAAGAAAATGCGCTGCAAACCCGTTCTCAAAATGCACAAGATTACTCAATCTGTGAAATGCGTGGTGCATGAAAGAATAAAAAACCATTACGCACTTCTTCATATATTATTTTGCTATATCTTGGAATATGTTTAGAACTCATAATATATAAATGAACTTAATTTGTTACGGTATTATTTACAAACTTTTATATTTTCTTCTCCTCTCGTTTTAGAGAGAATTAAATCAGATTAAAGTACTCGGATATGTTCACACACGCGTCAACATTCTCCCTCTCTCTATCTTCCCCTTCTTCTTCTCTCCCTTCCTCGCAACCCGCCCCCCACTCTCTCCTCTCCCTCTCTTTCTCTCTCTTATCTCTCTCTTTCTCTCTACTCTCTTTCTCTTGGTCACGGCAGAAAAACTCCGAAATCCACACTTGATTACACGCCCTCTATATTTCAAATACTTCAAAACAACATAATAAACACAAACACGTAACACAACTCTCCACGGCCTAATAAGGTAAACAAATACTTGTACATATTACTTATTTTCTTTATTTTTTTTTTATACATTATATAAGATAAGATGTTGGTGCCTGATTTTGTTTGTATGATTTACTTTTATTTATTATGGTTTTTGTTCTTGTTTGTTATGATTTTCTCTTCAGAAATCCTGATGAAGGCAAATAAGCCGAAAGCTTGATTAAAGATTCAAAGTTCAGCAACGTCTAAGCTTGTCCTAGACTTTTTATTCATAACACATATATCATCTGGACAAAACGTCGTCATGTCCAAAAAGTTGAGTCTCATCGCACTTATATATATATATATATATATATATATATATATATATATATATATATATATATGCAAATTGGTCATGTTTGTGGGTATAACGTCAAAATGAATAGACAATTTAACTGTTTCAAATGACATATTATGTTAGCAATATTGTATGTAAGTGTTCGAATGTAAACTCTGGGGGAGACCGGGGATGGAAGTTACACGGGTCAGTTCTCAGTGTGCTAAGTTGGAACAAGAGAGTTCGTGCTAACTGACATCTATATACAGCATACACATAGCTGTGATGAACTGCCGGTCGTGAGGTTTCTCCGTTGTTTTATTAAAAAGTAAATCAACAAAAACCGTTTTTTAAAGTTCCAAGTGAATTTTAGACAAAAATTACAATTTGTAATAGTTCTTACAACTGAAGGCACTTGATGATAGTCTGGTATTGTGAATATAGTACATGTATGCCACTAATATACCCCTGAGCCATGCCCTGTAATTCTGCTTAATGGCTTTGCTACAGTTGATTTTATGTGTAAAATCACCCATGGGGTAGGTTGTTACAACAACCTACCCCATGTCGATGTAACAACCTACCCCAATTACATTACACATGTAAAGTAATTTTGTTTCAATTCTCTTGTGTTAATATTTTGATATTTCTATTATTACTTTAGTCTATTCTAGAGCTCTACTTGATCTACGGTTAACGATACCAAGAAACTGGAAAGTTGAAACAAAAGTATGGTATAAGAGATTTACACATTGTAACAAATTACCCCGTATGTTTACATATAGTAACAATTTACCCCGTATGGTGTAACATCCTACCCTGTATACGGGGTAGGTTGTTACAAAAAAAATGTCTTCATTAAATAAGCTGTAGTTAATTAGTGTTTACATGTTTTCAAGTTCTATGTGCCTCACGTTTAAGCCAACATAATAGGCTAACTACAGACCCTAAATGTGTGAGTGTGTGAGTACTTTCATTAGAATTATCTGGCCCCAAATGTGAACTTTGTAACGTCCATCCCCGGTCTCCCCTACAATTGAAGAGTTTGATTCCAAAAGGCGCTACGTCCACTTTTCGACTTTTTAGATTAAATCAAGGTTGTTTTTTTTTTTTGATTTACCATTTTCTCCTATCCATTGTAACTTAATTTTGATATGTATTATGCTATCGTATTCGATTTATTAAATCATTTTTTTAAATTTAGCTATCAATTTCAATTTTTAAGAAATTTGTTATAATTTCAATTTTCATGGATTTAGCGCCTTTTGGAATAACACCTCAGTCAAATGTCAATTTTCGTACATTTAAAGCATATAAATAAAATAAATTCAACACGAAACACATTAATATTGCTACGAAAGTATAACTTTTCGGATGTTTAAAATTTGAGAATTAAAACATTTTTTGGGGAAAGGATTTCCTATTTTTTTTTCAAGACCGGCATTTTCGATGTTTTATTCCAAAAGGAGCTAAATCCAAAAATATTCATAAAAATTTCAAAACTTCTTTTTTTTTTTTTTTTTTTTTTTTTTTTTTTTTTACTGATGCTAGAAACTGGTAGCCACAACATGTGCTATAAGATCTGACTGTATAATCTTAGGTAAAGTGGTGAAATAAACAAATCCTAAAATGACCATGTTGAATTTTGCGCATTTTGGAATAAAACTGTTTAGGATTTAGCTCCTTTTGGAATAAAACACATAATTATTTGCAACCATTTTTTTTTCAATGTTCCATTTTTTTAAATCCGATATGTGGCATTTGATTTCCATGCCTAAGGTGCACTTATTTATCCTATAAAATCCATTTTTATTCAAAGGTGGATTTATCGCATTTTGGAATCAAGTTCTTCAAATCAAAACAATTTTAATCATTAGTAGCTTTACGTCGGAAAATAAAGCGCGAAAACCCACTGACAATTTTTGCTTGGTGTAGTTTGTTATTCGGTTTGGCAACAAATTTCTGAGGAATATTTGCACATCACGATCAAAAAGCTTATTAATCACATAATATGATAAGTGATCTATATAAGCATTGTATGCAAATCATGTATTAGATGGCTAAACGGGAAGATTTAATTGGACAATATCAAACAGGTTGTAGGCGTTGCTTAATCTAAACCATGAAAAAGAACATAATGACGACATCGTACTAAATACCCAGGTCGTCACCTGAAACCTATCATGACTCTAACTGCATGGTTGCCGGTATCTGCAGAGGGCTGGTAGCAGGATTTATCAGGATTAAGTTTGAAATTCACCATCGTTCCTGCTATTTAGTAGCTGAATGCTTGAATCGCTGAATTCTTATTTGGTCACTTCAATGTCATTTTGATGTTAAAAGGTAAAATTTACTTCTCTTTTTGTTCATTTAATTTCATCGGAATTCCATAACTATCTATCCTCGCCTCAACCTTACTCTCGTGCTATTTGCGGGAAGAATCCTCAAATACATTTCATGAAAGCATTCTGTCCAATTATTTGAAAAGAGATGAACATTTTATAAGGTTTGGATTACTACAGTGGGCCCCAAAATAAAGTCGTCGCAGGGAATCATAGAAGCGTCCCCTCTATACTTTGAAGAAAAAAAAAAAATTTATTGACTGTGCATGTTAAAAACGGAAATGTTAGCAACAAACCCTCGCCATTTTCGGAGCTTACTCTTTACATTCAAATCCTCGTTCCATCTTTTATTTTTATATGACTCCATTTCAAATTGATAAGTGGCAGACACCTTGTCTTCACTGCTTCAAAGCTGTTGCACATGCGGCTACAGCCCGATAGTCCACGGGTCCGATACTAGTAGTCCGTTGGTCCGATAGTCCGCAGGTGCGATAGTCCGCGGGGAGGAGGAGGGGGGGGGGGTGGTGTTCGTTATTCCGAAAATAGAATAAGGTTAGTTATTCCGAAGGTTCGTTATTCTTAAAATAGGAAAAGGTTCCGAAAATAGTATAAGGTTCGTTATTTTGAAAATAGAATAAGGTTCGTTATTCAGAAAATAGAATAAGTTTCGTTTTTCCAAAGGGAAGTTATTCCGAAAATGGAATAAACTTTTTACAGTAACAAAATCGGTGTTGTAATTAAAAAATAATGGGTTATTAGGGGAGACCGGGGATGGAAGTTAAAAAATTCACATTTTGGGCCAGATAATTCTAATGAAAGAACTCACGCACTCCATCTTGGATCTGTAGTTAGCCTATTATGTTTGCTAAAACCTGTGGCATATAGAACTTGAAAACATGTAAACACTAATTAACTACAGATTAATTAATGAAGACATTTCTTTGTAACAACCTACCCCGTATACGGGATATGTTGTACACCATACGGAGTAAGTTTCTTGGCATTGTTAATAGTAGATCAAGTAAAGCTCTAGAATAGACAAAAGTAAGTATAGAAACATAAAAATATTAACACCTGAAAATTGAGAAAAAATGTAATTTTACATAAGTAAAGAAATTGGGGTAAGTTGCTACATCGACATGGGGTAGGTTGTTGTAACAACCTACCCCATGGGTGATTTTACACACAAATCAACTGTAGCACAGCCATTAGGCAGAATTACAGGGCATGGCTAGGGGGTATATTAGTGACATACATGTATTATATTTACAATATTAGACTATCATCATGTGCCTTCAGTTGTAAGAGCTATTACAAATTTCAATTTTTGTGAAAAAATGTACTTGGAACTGTAAAAATGGTTTTTGTTGATTTACTTTTTAATAAAACAACCGTGAAACCTCATTACCGGCAGTTCATCACAGCTATGTGAAGGCTATAATAGAGATGCCAGTTAGCGCATCTTTTCTTTTTCCAGCTTAGCACACTGAGAATTGTAACAACCGACCCGTGTAACTTCCATCCCCGGTCTCCCCTATGCAATAATAGTCTCAGCGGAGGATCTAGACATGTGTATTTAGGGGGCAAACCATGTGTTGCATTAATAGACCGGGAGCAAAATCCCATAGGGGCCTTATTTAACCCTATCAAGACCAAGGTATTTTGATGGTTCATAGGCCCAAGGGGGGGGGGGGCACATTGTGCCCCCCCCCCTCCATAATCTTTTTATTATTTGACCGATCACTTTCATATTTGGCATGACGATAGAGCAACTCAAGCTTTACAACTTGGTACAACAAAAATCTCTGAAGGTCACCATATGGGGGCGCTATTTACAATTAAATAAAGAAGTACATAGAAAAATGCACAGAATTCGAATTAAATCGTTTTGACTAAAATCACAGTTTGATGATTGAGATTGGTTCAAATGTTTTATGATTCATTCATTGTTTATTCATCTATTTAAAATGTCCAAAGTTGCCAAATGGTGGCGCTTTATTCTCTGAAATCAGAAAATGCAATTTCGCCACTAGAGGGCGCTTCAGGTAATTAGCTAAAATAATCTATACACAACAAAAAAAGTAAGTCCCCCCCCCCTAATCACAACGATGTAACTTTTGAACGAGCTTATTTTGAGTACAATAATTTGAAGGGAAGTTTTATACACTTATTGAGTACCTTCTATGAAAAAATGACATCGATCGATTGAGACATGCATGAGTGATCAACGTTTAAAGCAAAAATTGACATTTTCAAAAGTCACAAGGGTCATTTTGGAGGCTGTAAAAATAACAATTTTGTAAAATTTTCTTTTTACCTTGTGTTTAATTGTTTTGATGGGTTTATCATCCAACATTTGATATCCAACACCAATCCCGATACATTTCATTTTTTTTCATGGATGAGTGAGCACAATTTTAAGAATTATGTTCAGGCCTCCAAAAATGGTAAAATCCAAAGATTTTATGTAAAGAATTGACATCAGATATTATCATCAACATTATCGACACATTTTGTGAGAAAATGAGCACTATTCGTCTTGTCATGGACGAGTGAGCACATTTTAAAGGTGAATTTTGTGACTTTTGTCATGACAATATTGCCTTTAACATGTGTTTATTCATGCATGACGCAAAGGTTTTATCTCATTTTCGCACATAAATTAGTCGATGAGTGTATAAACATAACCGCCAAACGATATTACTCAACACCTCTTTGTTAAAACGTTCCAGCATGTTGATTTGGGACTTGTTTTTGCTTCGAGATTGTACACAATTTCAATGGAGACGAAATCAAAATTTTAACAAAAATGGAAATTCGGCTTAATTTCATTGATGATTTTTGTTAATTCTACTGGGAGTTTTTTCCACTTGGCACACAACTTCAGTGTGGTGCTAACTAACAGGAACAAACGCTAAATTGAAAAATCTGATAAGGCACGGGGTGGGGCCAAAGCTCTGAAATTCCTTCTTATTTACATATTTTTCTAATAATTTCTGCTCATTGAAGCATAAAATACTGGAATTTTCGTGAAACTCGAATCAAATGAGCTATCCAAGAAGGTCTGTGACAATTATTATCGAAAGTAAGCAATTGAATTTTAGTCCACAAACGAGAAAATAGCTTTTCACGTATCACGTGTTCATTGAAGCGTGAAATTTTAATAAAATGCCATAGCATCATTTAAAACAAATTATTTGACATACATATGACAAAAAAATGTTGATAAAATGATTTCATTACACAAAATGGAACAATACATACCTAAGGAATTTGAAAATATCCCTGTTTGCTTTTATTAAGTGTTCATTCAACCGTGAATTGATGAATATTGTTTAAAACACTCTTCCAGATTGCATATTCCGTCATAATCAATCATTTTTAAAAGTTAAAATGTGTGAAAATCCAGTTTTTGCAAATTTTACCTCGTGTTCATCCAACCATGAAATTTAATGCAAAAGACGTTTGACGTGTTAAAAATTAAGTGCAACAACACTTCTGAACATATCTTTTGTTTAAAAGTTTGAATTTGTTCCAATAATATTGAACTAAAGTTATGAAACTGACCTTGTGACTTTCGAAAAGTGACATTTTTGCCCTTTGACTGTGCTCATTGAAGCATGACTTAATGAATTTCAGTAAAATTCACCAAAATGGAAGCTGATAAAATTACCTGCAATCACATGTAATAACATTCGTGAAACTCCTCTTGGTTCAAAAGTTACATTACTTTCATTAGGGGGGACTTACTTTTTTGTTGTGTATAATTTAATAGTTTTTGTACTAATTTTCACTGTTTAGGTATGCAAAGTGATAATACAAGAAGAAATAATCATATTCTGTGAATTTCAAGGGATAGACAAATTCAAAAGATTAGAAATGTGAAAAAATTTATATTTCAATATTTTCTTTTATATCTATTGTTTTGGCGCCATTTTGCACATGAAATATAATAAAAACAAAAGGAGAAGAATGGTATTCAGTTTAGAATATTATTCCAAATCAATTTGAATATAAAAACCTTCATAATATTGTTTAAAACAATGGATATCGAAAATTATCAAAAAATGGAGAAACATGCTTACCAATTTGTGATTGCCATGGCAACGCGGAACATCATACCCCTCGCATAATATGTATCAAAATGTTCGTGAATAAATTTTAGGAAAAGTCACCAAGTTTGGTGGAAAAAGATCCAAGCGTATAGAAATGACGTATAAAAGTTTGGTAGGGGGGAACATTGTGCCCCCCTTGGTCTTGATAGTGTTAAGGAGTTCGTTCAACCCACACCACATAAAAGGTTTACCACCATAGGGGGTAGTATGGACCCCCTAGATCACTGCTAGGTAGGTAGTAGTCTCAAATTGTGGTATCACTTTTTTCTACAGCCCCTTTTAAAAAAAAGGCCGCCCTTTTTACAATTTTTTTTTTCAAGAAAAGGAATAGAAATAATTCTCTAAACTCAATGTGTTGGGTCTCATACGAAAGAGTATTTAATTTCCTTTACAACAATGCTAATTTGAATGAAAATTAAAACAAACTAAATTCTGTTTTGTAGTTAAAAACATCATTTTTTCATTTTTTTTTCCAAAAATGAAATTTTTTACATATCTTTTAATTTAATGTATTAAAATTTTTAAAAAGAGCTGAGAGTTGTTAGGGGAGACCGGGTATGGAAGTTACACGGGTCAGTTGTTACAGTTCTCAGTGTGCTAAGTTGGAACAAGAGAGTTCGTGCTAACTGGCATCTATATACAGCCTACACATAGCTGTGATGAACTGCCGGTCGTGAGGTTTCTCCGTTGTTTTATTAAAAAGTAAATCAACAAAAACCATTTTTTACAGTTCCAAGTGAATTTTTGAAAAAAAAAAATTAAAATTTGTAATAGATCTTACAACTGAAGGCACATGATGATAGTCTGGTATTGTGAATATAGTACATGTATGTCAATAATATACCCCTGAGCAATGCCCTGTAATTCTGCCTAATGGCTTTACTACAGTTGATTTTATGTGAAAAATCACCCATGGGGTAGGTTGTTACAACAACCTACTCCATGTCGATGTAACAACCTACCCCAATTACATTACACATGTAAAGTAATTTTGTTTTAATTTTCAGGTGTTAATATTTTGATATTTCTATTATTACTTTCGTCTACTTTAGAGCTGTACTTGATCTACTGTTAACGATACCAAGAAACTGGAAAGTTGAAACAAAAGTATGGTATAAGAGATTTATTCATTGTAACAAATTATCCCGTATGTTTATATAGTAACAATTTACCCCGTGTGGTGTAGCAACTTACCCCGTATACGGGGTAGGTTGTTAAAAAAAAAATGTCTTCATTAATTAAGCTGTAGTTAATTAGTGTTTACATGTTTTCAAGTTTAATGTGCCTCAGGTTTTAGCCAACATAATAGGCTAACTACAGACCAAAAATGGAGTGTGTGAGTACTTTCATTAGAATTATCTGGCCCAAAATGTGAATTTTGTAACGTCCATACCCAGTCTCCCCTACTGTCTGGAAATATGCCCATTGGTATGTCCTAAGATCTGTAAAAAGATTGGAGTAAAACCATTTTTCTGTAAAAAGCTATTATAGGCTAAACCTATGAACGTTATATATGAAACATCGAAAATTTTGCCCGATTATGGAGAAAATCCGCATATACATGTGTTATACAGTACAAACTGTATACTAAAGTAACACTAGAGGGGAAAATGACGAAACCCATTGCAACAAAAACGAAATTTTCAGAAATGAACTATTATAGTAATCAAAATAATATATCAAAAGTATAGGAAAATCAAAGCGGTGGAACAATGTCTAATTTGCATAAAATCAAAATGACCGCCATTTGCCAATGTTTGAACTGTAAATTCAGTTTCTATTCAAATGTTTTCGGGATAGATTTGGATAATTTAATAACAGACGTGTTGTTTTAGAGATTAAAGCAGTGGAACAATGACTAATTTGCATATTTTCAAACATGGCCGCTATTCAATTATGTGTTGCCTGTATGTTCGGATCTAGGAGACATAGAAACATAATTTCTGTGTCTATACCTATGTTGTCAGGGTAGAGGAATACGTTTATGGACAGTATTGAGATCATTAGATAACATAAATGTGGTTTCAGAAACATTGAAGAAGGAAACCAATGACTAATTTGCATAACCTGGCTGCCATTCAGCATTATTTTGCCTGTATATCCTGATCTAGGACTTTTCGAAACACAATTTTTGTGTCGAAACCTACGTTTTCAGGGTAGAGGAATACGTTTTTTGACAGTATTGACATCATTAGATAACTTAAATGTTGTCTCAGAAACATTGAAGCAGTAGAACAATGACTAATTTGCATAACATGGCTGCCATTCAGCATTATTTTACTTGTATATCCTGATCTAGGACTATTCGAAACACAAGTTTTGTGTCGAAACCTTTGTTTTCAGGGTAGAGGAATACGTTAATTGACAATATTGAGATCATTAGATAACATAAATGTGGTTTAAGAAACATTGAAGAAGGAAACCAATGACTAATTTCCATAACATGGCTGCCATTTAGCATTATTTTGCCTGTATATCCTGATCTAGGACTAGTAGTAGAAACAATTTTTTTTTTGTCGAAACCTACGTTTTCAGGGTAGAGGAATACGTTATTTGACAGTATTGACTTCATTAGATAACATTAATGTTGTCTCAGAAACATTGAAGCAGTAGAACAATGACTAATTTGCATAACATGGCTGCCATTCAGCATTATTTTGCCTGTATATCCTGATATGGGAGTATTCGAAACAACATTTTTGTGTCGAAACCTATGTTTTCAGGGTAGAGGAATACGTTTTTTGACAATATTGAGATCATTAGATAACATAAATGTGGTTTAAGAAACATCGAAGAAGGAAACCAATGACTAATTTCCATAACATGGCTGCCATTCAGCATTATTTTGCCTGTATATCCTGATCTAGGACTAGTAGTAGAAACACAATTTTTGTGTCGAAACCTACGTTTTCAGGGTAGAGGGATACGTTATTTGACAGTATTGACATCATTAGATAACATAAATGTTGTCTCAGAAACATTGAAGCAGTAGAACAATGACTAATTTGCATAACATGGCTGCCATTCAGCATTATTTTGCCCGTATCCTGATCTAGGTCTATTAGAAACACAATTTCTGTGTCAATGCCTGTGATTTCAGGAAAGAGGAATACGTTAATTGACAGTATTGAGATCATAAGATAACATAAATGTGGTTTCAGAAACATTGAAGAAGGAAACCAATGACTAATTTGCATAACCTGGCTGCCATTCAGCATTATTTTGCCTGTTTATCCGGATCTAGGACTATTCGAGACACAATTTTTGTGTCGAAACCTACGTTTTCAGGGTAGAGGAATACGTTATTTGACAGTATTGACATTATTAGATAACATGTATGTTGTCTCAGAAATATTGAAGCAGTAGAACAATGACTATTTGCATAACATGGCTGCCATTCAGCATTATTTTGCCCGTATCCTGATCTAGGTCTAGTAGAAACACAATTTCTGTGTCAATACCTGTGATTTCAGGGTAGAGGAATACGTTAATTGACAGTATTGAGATGATTAGATTACACAAATTTTATTTCAGAAACATTGAAGCAGTAGAACAATGACTTATTTGCCTAAAAGGGCCGCTATTCAGCATGTTTTTTGCCTGTATACCCTGATCTATAGGACTATTAGAAACACAATTATCGTATTCCTCTACGCTAAAAAACATTTTTTTTTTAAAAGTATGTAGACACAAAAAATGTGTTTCTACTAGTCCTAGATCATGATATATGCTGAAAATAATGCTGAACGGTGGCCATTTTATGCAAATTAGTCATTGCTCTACTGTACTGTTGCATTTTATCTGAAACCAAATTTATGTTATCTAAGGATCTCAATTCTGCCAATTAACGTATTCCTCTACCCTGACAACATAGGTACAGTCACAAAAATTATGTTTTTATGACTTCTAGATCCGAAGATACAGGCAAAACATATTTTGATATGATGGCGCTCACCTTTAAAAAATATATGCCAATTAGTAATTGTTCTAATACTTAAATGTTTCTAAAACAACATTTTGTGTTATCAAATTATCTCAATTTTGTCAATATTAACGTATTCCTCTACCCTGATATCATAGGTACAGACACAAAAGTTATGTTTCTATGACTCCTAGATCCGAAGATACAGGCAAAATATTTATCGAATAGCGCTAATTTACATAATATTATATGCAAATTAGTCACTGTTCTACTACTACTGTTTCTAAAACAACATTTTGTGTAATCTAATTATCTCAATACTGTCAATTAACGTATTCCTCTACCCTGAAAACATAGATTTCGACACAAAAAATGTGTTTCTAATAGTCTTAGATCAGGATATACAGGCAAAATAATGCTGAATGGCAGCCATGTTATGCAAATTAGTTATTGATTTCCTTCTTCGATGTTTCTAAAATCACATTTATGTTATCTAGGGATCTCAATAATGTCAATTAACGTATTCATCTACCCTGAAAACATAGGTTTCGATACAAAAATTGTGTTTCTAATAGTCCTAGATCGGGATATACAGGCAAAATAATGCTGTAAAGCAGCCATGTTATGCAAATTAGTCATTATTTTCCTTCTTCAATGTTTCTGAAACCACATTTATGTTATCTAATGATCTAAATACTATCAATTAACGTATTCATTTACCCTGAAAATATAGGTTTCGACACGAAAATTGTGTTTCTTATAGTCCTATATAGATCAAAATAATGCTGAATGGCAGCCATTTTATGCAAATTAGTCATTGTTTTCCCTCTTCAATGTTTCTGAAACCACATGTATGTTATCTAATGATCTCAATATTGTCCATTTACGCATTTCTACACCCTGACAACATAGGTATAGACATAGAAATTGTAAGTAGAAGGTTTCACGGTACACCAAGTAATCTTTCTTGAGGGTATGAGTGGTCCTGAAAAGGACCTACCCAATCTCGACGTTTCGGGTGATGCCATTGTTTTTCTCCTCGCTCCTTCAGAGAATGGAGGTACAAATAGATTTATGAGGGCTTATTAAGATACCGCTTCTGATTCGGTCCAAAGTGCAGGAAGTTCCACACGGAAACTCACAGAGTGGAAGCTCTGATCGGACGGTTGCCCAGAGAGAAGTAGAGTTGAACTGCGACACAAACAGCGATCCTATTGGTGTGTCGTGTGGAGGGTAAGTACGGGTTGACGCACATGCCAAGGAAATGGCTCAAATTAGAAACGCAATGGAGATGACCATTGGCTGTGGGGCTCACGGATTGGCTCACTAACGCAGTAAGGTCTAACTGTAGAACGCTAGTTGGTTTTTCTTTTGTTTGTGCTTAGTGTCACCAAGTTTGCTACACAAAGATATAGGACCGTCTCTACAACAACGTGGAACGCTAGTTTTTAAGGTAGTCCATTTTGTTGTGGCCAACTCAAAGTTTAATTGGTTTATGTTTTTGTCAGACGGGTCAACCGCATATTAGGTCCGAATGAGACCGCTTAATCCCTATCCCTTGGAGGAACAGTGTTGTGTGATCACTGAATCTCAAGGCTTCCCTCATACACGCTGATACTTTACGGGTATATACGAAACTATGCTTAACATGCTGGATGTCGCATGGGTACCATATAGCACAGTTGAGCAGGGACCTGAGTGATTAGTTTGCTCCAGTACTAGAATAAACCGACTTCTTGCTCACGAAGTGTGGGGATGGTGGTATATATCGATATCGCGAGACTTCTCATTCCAATCATCCGTTGCAGTCTCTGCCGGCCGTCCATATATGAACAGGTTTTTGTGCCCCCGTTAAGAATAGCCGGCGAGGTGGCAACAGGAACAGGCGGTTTCTCACCCAATAAGTATACGTAGACATCAGCTGTTAACATGCGAACAGATCGATCTCCAAGCATGGAATGCGGTAGACTCCAGGGAGGTCCTTGGAGAGTCGCTTGTCCTTGTGGGTAAAGAGGATAGATTGAAGTTTGGTAGAGGAGCTGTGACGAACCTCCACGTCAGCTTCTTTCAAAATCTCTGATCTTGTGAGAGGCCGCCGCCCAGGTATTGGGAGGCACAACTCTCGACTTAGGCTGGTGTTCCAGATATGAGCCCTGCGGCGGCGGAAGCCAGTCGAGATCTTGTGGGTGAGGTAGTTGTTGCATTTCAAGACATGCCTGATATTGCTCAAGTTCCCCCTGTAGATGGGGTCTGGTCACTCACTTAATTGGTGCCCGTTGTGTTGACGCAATGTTTTGTTTATTGATCTTAGGACAGAAGGGTGATGGTATGACGGTAGTTTAGATACCGTGTCAGTGTGTGTAGGTTTCCGGGAAAACCTTTCGGTGGAAACGGGGATCCTCGTGGCGTCCTCTTAATCATGGTGTCCAGAAAGGGGATGGGCCCTTGGTTTTTCGCATTTCCATGGTAAACACTGATGGACTCATGCTGAGAGTTGAGGTGCTGCAGGAAAGTTGTTAAATTTCCTCAGCTCTGATTGGCCATATATAGCCTCTGATTTATCACTATGTTTGACTTCATTCTCCTTACGAAGACGGTGAAACTTGCTTGTTACGAAACGTCGAGATTGGGTAGGTCCTTTTCAGGACCACTCATACCCTCAAGAAAGATTACTTGGTGTACCGTGAAACCTTCTACTTCTAATCGTTCTACCACCAGTGAAACCTTCAAAGATTATCATAGAAATTGTGTTTCTATGTCTCCTAGATCCGAAGATACAGGCAACACATATATTGAATAGCGGCCATTTTTGAAAATATGCAAATTAGTCATTGTTCCACTGCTTTAATGTCTCTAAAACAACATATCTGTTATCAAATTATCCAAATGATGTCAATTAACATATTCATCTATCCCGAAAACATACAACTGAATTTATGTTTATCCGAGTATTAGATCCGAATAATACAGTTCAAGCATTGGCAAATGGCGGCCATTTTGAGTTTATGCAAATTAGACATTGTTCCACAGCTTCAATTTTTCCATACTTTTCATATATTATTTTGATTACTATAATAGTTCATTTCTGAAAATTTTGTTTCTGTTGCAATGGGTTTGGCCATTTTCCTCTTTATTGTTACTGTACTATACAGTATGTATTGTATAACACGTGTATATACGGATTTTCTCCATAATCTAGCGAATTTTTTTTTTTCGTATATTACGTTCATAGGTTTAACCTATAATATCTTTTTACAGAAGAAAGGTTTTACTCCAATCTTATAACAGGTCAGAGTACATATAAATGGGCATATTGTGTCGAGACTCTGCTCGTCAACCTATCAAATGACATCTTGAGAGACATGGATGATGGGAGAATTACTGTTCTCTTACTCCTCGTTTATCTTCAGCATTCGATACTGTCAATCATACATTATGTTAAACACTCTGAGATCCTCTTGGTGTTTGATGGAAAAGCTCTTGATTGGTTTAAGTCATACTCTACTGAATAGGTTTCAAGTTGTTTGTATTAATAATTCAAAGTCTGATCTGACTAGGTAGTTTGTGGGTGTACCACAGGGATCAGTTGATGGCCGCGACCCTTTTTTCACTTTACTTGGGTGGTCTATAAGAGATTTAAGACATCACTGTTTTAACTATCACTGTTATGCAGATGATGTCCAAATGTATAGTTTCATTCCTACCGTAGCGGCCAGATGCTTCATAGATGTTGTTAAAAAACTTGAAGTTTGTGTCCGAGATATTATTATATGGATGAGTAGTAATTCTTTGAAGTTAAATGAGGCTAAATCTGAGCTACTGTTTATGGCTCTAAGGCTTCATTAGATAAGATAAATCTTCCGTCTTTGAGAATTGGTATGTGGATATTGTATAACCAAATCATGTAGAACCTTGGAGTTTTGTTCGACTCCACTATGTCATGCTCTGCCCAGATCCCTGCTGTGTGCAGATCTTGTAAGGTATCAATAACGTAATTTAGGCATCATTCGCAAAAGTATTTGACTCGTTCGGTAACAGAAAAGATAGTGCAGCTGCTCTAATATCGTCTCGGCTTGACTTTGGTAACTCACCTGTTGTTTCAACTTCCACAGTCTCAACTCTCAAAATTACAGAAATTGCAGAATTCTGCAGCTCGTATTGTTACCCTTACTCGACGCTCTGCTCACATAACTCCAATTTTGTCCTCACTTCATTGGTTACCTATCGAATATCGTATTGTATTTAAGTTGTTATTGCTAGTTTTTCAATTGTATCATGGATCTGCCCCGAGTATAATGTTAATTGTTGATACCTTTACAATCTCTCGACGTCTAGATCTTCAGACTCGAAATTACTTGTTGTTCCAAAATCTAGAAATCATGGGGGACGTTCGTTTTGCACATGCTGGTCCTTTTCTGTGGACAATTGCCAACACATACTTCGTAATATTACAAATGTTGAATGTTTCAAAACTGCACTCAAATCTCATCTGTTCAAAATTGCCTTCAAGTAGTTTCCAATCATTTTCTTTCATTACGTGTTTCATTTTATTTTTATATATGTATTACCATCCTCTCCATGTAGTTTTTCCTCTCTCCAGCGCTTTGAGCACATGATTAATGTGGAGACAGCGCTTAAGAAATACTCTATATTATTATTATTATTATTTTCAAAAAGTAACAACTCTCAGCTCTTTTCAGAAATATTAATACATTAAATTAAAAAATATGTAAAAAATTAATTTTTGAAAAAATTGAAAAAAAATGATGTTGTTTACTACAAAACAGAATTTAGTTAGTTTAATTTTCATTTCAATTAGCATTGTTTTAAAGGAAATTTAATACTCTTTCATATGAGACCCAACTCAATGAGTTTAGATAATTATTTCTATTCCTTTTCTTCAAAATAATATTTTTTGTAAAAAGGGCGGCCTTTTTTGTAAAAGGGGCTGTAGAACAAAAGTGATACCACAATTTGAGACTACTACCTACCTAGCAGTGATCTAGGGGGTCCATATACTACCTGCCTATGGTGAAAAACCTTTTCTGTGGTGTGGGTTGAACGCACTCATTTTTTCCAGGTCCTTGCTCCTGGTCTAAACTAACAGTTTAAAAATCCTGCAGGTATCTTTTATTTTATATGAATTTATATATATATATATTCTTTTAATTTTCATTTAGTCTCTTTTGTGTTAAAAAAAAAAGGCCTGAGGGGATAGCTGTACACAAGGTTTAATATGAACATAATTTTAATTTCTCTTCCCCTATATACCCTTATAATTGTCAGTCTTGATGTTGAAATGATTTACTGATCTGTTTACTAATATTATGTAGTAGCTTTGCCTAATATAGCTACAACTTGGAATAAGTTTTCATGCAAAAGGGACTAAATCCATACAAATGATAAATATATAAAGTTACTTAAAATTAAAGACATCTGCATTATTTTTGTAATTGCTATTTTGTTAGCTATATTGATGACTCTTAAACTTAGAAGAACTTTCTGAATGGAAACATAGATTTTGATAAAATAAGAAAAAACACGTTGATTTATGAAGAATGAGCAAAAGTGGATTTAGACACTTTTGCATGTAAACTCCTCAAATATATAACGATAGATAAAGTCTGTAAATGCAGGCACAATAAAAGGCCCCCCCCCCACAAAAGAAAAAAAAAAACAAAACAAAACAAAATAAAACAAAACAAAACAAAACAAAACAACAAAACAAAACAAAACAAAAAACAAAAACAAAAACAAAATAAAACAACAACCGTGAAACTGATCCAGCACAGCATACAGACGACCCAACCAGGTACAACCCACGAGACCGACGGCCCACGAGTCCGACAGCGCACATGACCGACAATAAGTCAAATAGGCGAACGAGATCGACTTTAAACGAAATATAGGCCCACGAGACCGACAGCACAGTAGATAGACATTAGTGAATAAAGGTCGACGAGACCAAAGTCGCAAACGTTTTACCCATAAAACAGTAAATACGAAATTTATGCCCATGACAGCGACAGTACTGAAAGTGAGCTCACAAGGCAGACATCCAAAACAAGCCCACGAGGACGACAGGATTATAAAGAAAAGTATTTGTACATGGTGTCTTAGAATTGTCATGTATATAGTAGAGGGGGGGGGAGGATTCTTTCGATCCCCTATAACCCCCCCCCCCCGGTCACTTGCCTGCCTTCTAAGTTCTTGAAGCTTTTTGGCTTTCCACACATTTTGTTATTCCCCTTAATCATCCACCTTTTGACGCCTCTTTTGTCTATCTGATGGTGGGGGGGGGGCTGGCTTGGCCCCGTGGGTATGCGCATGTTTTATCCACGCGAAATTTAAGCCGCTGACAATATTATATGTTTTTCTTGCAATCGAATTCGTTGCAATCGAATGTTCATTCAATTTAAACGATACCTCATGGAGCGGACCTGTCGTTTAGAGTAATCGCGATCACATTTCGGACGAAATTGCTTGTAAGAAATGTCAAATTGATCGAAGATATATAGTTTAAACTTGACCGTTAAAACATATATTTTTGTGAGACACCCTTTACAAATACTTTCCTATATATTTATGTCGTTCTCGTGGGCTTGTTTTGGATAGCGTCTGCCTTATGGGCTCAATTTCTGAACTGTAGGTCTAGTGGGCTGTTTCAGTGTGCAGTCGGTCTCATCCCAGCTAACAATTGGACGTTCTCTGAACGTTTTAAGAACGTTCCAAGTTCGTTCTATGGACGTTTTGTCAAAACGTTTAGAAAACGTCCTTTTGTGGAAGGTTTTGGACGTTAATAAAACGTTACAAATGGACGTTTAGAAAACGTTTTCTAACATTTAAAAACCTAAAAAGAACCTTTCGAAAATTTATAAGGACCTGTAGAAAACCTTTGGAACCTTATAAAAGTCCAAAAACCTTTTACAACGTTCTGTGGACGTTCTACGGACGTCCAGAAAACCTTTAAAAAAACCTTTGGAACGTTCCATGGACGTTCTGCGGACGTCCAGAAAACCTTTAAAACGTTCCGAAAACGTTCTGCGGACGCCCAGAAAACCTTTGGAACGTTCAGAAAACGTTTTAAGAATGTCTATAGGAACGTTTGTAGAACCTATTAAAAACTTATGTAAACAATGTAATAGATAAAAATATGTTATTTACACCTCAAGCTCTTGGCCAAATTGTGGAATGGCACTTAGGAGTGAAGTTCCTCCAATCAAAATCATGCTTAAAGGGCAGACTAGTGTTGGATTTATCTTGATTTAACACTAAATAATGCTCCAGTAAATTTATATTTTATTGATATTGGTTAGTTATTACTTTATTTGTTATGTTAGTACATTCCAATACCGAATTAGTGTTTTTTAATCTTTATGTGTGTTTCTGAACAATATTACAATAAAACGAAACACCAAAACATGAATTTATTACTGCTAAATAGAAAAAAAATCATTAAAAACGTTTATTTCCATATGTATAACGTATTATATGCAAATTACCACTCATTTGCATAAAGTCCTATTTGGACGTTTTAAAAACGTTCAGAAAACGTTCAATAAAATATGTCTCGTTATAAGGTTCCAAATAAAACGTTTTGTGAACGTTTTGATTAAAACGTTCCATTTTGTAACGTCCAAAGAACGTTTAAAAACGTTCTTTTTGGAACCATTATTTTTTCACAAATTGAAAGTCCAACTTGGACGTTATATGAACGTTTTCTAAACGTTCATTTCAGACGAGGACCTACGGGACCTGAATAAAACGTTTTTAAAACGTTCTGAAAACGTTTTGTGTTTGCTGGGATGGGTGTAGTTAATTGCCTAATGTCGGTCTTGTGGGTCAACTTCGTGTATTGTCGATCTCATGGACCTCTTTGATCTAGTGTCTATCTAATAGGCCTTTATTTACTAGCGTCTGTCCCATAAGCCTTCTGTGTCTAGGGTCTATCTTATGGGTTGTCGGTCTCTTGGGTGTCAGTCTCGTGTGATAACCCCGACCCAACCGACCTGAATCAGTCTGCCTGAAGATTCGCACCAGCAAAAAGCATGCAGAAACTTCGTACGTCTATAACGTATACACATGTCCTCCATTTGGCCGATATTAAATCACACCCCGGCTCCAGGTATGAAGACTTGTACGTCTGTACATCTATAATCTATAATCTAGTAATCAACAGGAATAGGTATAAACATTTGGGGGAGGGGATTTACTAGTGCTAAAGACAGGCTTTAAATTATTTAAAGTTTAGTTTGAACCAGAATGTTTGAACACCTGCTGAGTTCGCAAGCACACAAAAAAGGGTATACGTTATAACCACGGGCGTAAATCCCGGGGGAGGGGAGGGGATGGGGGGATACATCTCCCCAGATTTTGAGGAGGGGGGATGGCCTGTACGAACATCCCCTTCAGTTTTCAAGAAAGAAATGAGAAAAAAAATTACACTAGATAATAAGTGTTATTGGTTAAAATAGCGCTCTCAATACTCAAAAATGCCTCTTTTTTTACTCCAAAAACCCCCAATTTTTTTTTGGTCGGTCGCTATGCGACCTCATACTAAGTAACAAACAGTAACCTAAGTATTAAAAGGTTTTTTTTTTTTTTTATAATTAAGTTTTTATTGAAAAATAATCAAAGACAATCACAATATGTACAGATAATTAAAACATAATTGGAATATTGGAACACATAAGCAAAAACATAAAAAAGGAGGAAATAACAAACTAAATAAATAAATAACAATAAAACAGAGAAAAATAGCAGGGCCAAAAATGTAACTTTTCCCTTAAGGACTCCAAAAAGGCGACACTCTAAGGTACAGATTCAGAGATAATTGGTAATAATATATAAAAATAAAATATTTCCGTTAAAATTTACGCAACTTTTTCCTAAGGTAAAATGCCAGACTGGAGAAGACAAGACAGCGGATACAGTGGCAACTCAGTATCACATCAACCAACATCAACATTGCTCACACCCCACTCACTCCTTATCTCTTCTCCTACCCCTACCCCCCCCCCTCTCTCTCTCTCTTCTCTCTCTCACTTAACTACTTACTCTTTACTCACTTAACTCAATTAACGCACTCACAAGCACATCAAAGGAGAATCGGACTGCAACCCTTTCTTGTCCAATCCATGAGCAAAAACTAATGTGGAAAGATAAGTGAAGATAAACCAACCGCTATACACTGAATACTGATATGGGTTCAAAGAGGTCACTTGGAGGTCGCCATGAAAGTCGATCGCTACTAGTATCACATTGAGTGTAGATACGCATTGTTATTGTACACACATGACATTGTATACTATATTAAGAAACACTTGTCGAGGGTTGCAAATAGGACCAGAATCTTTGCAGTTATGATTTGAATTTGTCTTTTGGATCTAACTTCATAAACGACGTTTAATTTTGGTGAGTCTTCTACCTGTAACTATCCGATTTATTGTTGACAATTGTGCATTACCCTATCTGTATAGTCGTGATGAAGTCTGACAAGCGTGATCGACAAACTCAGCCGCAGTCTGCCGGGGCGGCAAAAGCTGCTGCTTCCTGCATGAGCACGGGTTCTGTCCTAATCCGCGAAAAAGAGTCGTAGGGACATCCCAAGCGAATCAGAATGTTGAAGAATGTGTGGCCACGCATGCCCACTCTTGATAAGCTGTCCAACCAACTTGACAGTCTTTGTAGCCGAATGGATGTTTGGAGTCTAAGGTCAAATTCATTGAGAACCATTGTTGAAGAAAGGGATGGATCATATTGAACTAAGCTGAAGGAGATAAGAGAGGAGCTTGAAATCCAAGCATCTTTGGAGGAGCTTAACAAGGCCTAACCACTAACTTCATAG
>CALNVZ010003472.1:0-12284 GCA_940671915.1 Paracentrotus lividus | reverse complement strand
GAGTAACACAACCTCTGATATGGCAACTAAAAGAAAACTGAAAACAAACCAACATGCCCCCCCCCCCTGAAAAAAATACCTTCATACATGTTTCATTATTATACAGGGCACAATAATATCCATGGGGCTAAAACCCCTTATAGAGTGATTGATAACTTGAATAAATAATAACACATCCGTCCTCAAAACAAATTGATTTAACATAATGGTTTCCTGGTAGTGACCCTCACAACACCACACATAACGTAATCTGATATAGGGGCGCTCAAGCTAAAAAATAATACAGAATAAAAAAAAAAATTTACCCAAGTCTGGAACACAAACTATTGGCTAAGCCTCCCATGACAACAGAGCTAACTTCTTCATCCTCCAATATCTATGCTAATTGCTAGCAAACCTGGGGTAATCTATAGCCTAAAGTGCCTGCTTCTTTTAATCCCCCCTCTTATCCCTCCTTAATCCCCGGGGATATTACTCCTCATCCTTCCCCATGCCGTTTGTTCAATTTGCCGGTAAATCCACGCTTTCAGGGAAACTAAAATGTGCTTTCCAGAGAGCTGAAAGGGAGTCTACTTCTGCTAATGCCGCTCTTCAAAAATATGAAGGATGAGATATTTTCAGACTATCTTCCCTTTCTATTATTATTATCAGGCTGAGTGACAATTTCTGGGTCAACTCCTGTAAAAAGGGCATGCTGTAATGGCCGCTTAGTATCTAGCCTTCTTCAAAACACATCATTCAAAATCCATTTCTCAGGGATATATTTTCACGTAATATTTCATACACCACTGATAGCATGTAGCTCTCCCGTGGCTCATATTTTTAAAGCCTCAATGAGTTATCAAATCCCTTTCATGATTAATGTTTTATCCAAACAGAGAGGTAAAAAAGAAGCTGTTGTTTTACCAAATAAGGTTATTTTCCATTCAATATAAAGCAAAAATTTCAAGTGGGAATAATCATCATCACCATCATTATCATTATAGTAGGCCCCCTATTATTATATGCATTACTAGCATTACTATAGGAGCCCAATACCC
Organism: Paracentrotus lividus; assembly: GCA_940671915.1. Classification (NCBI taxonomy): domain Eukaryota; kingdom Metazoa; phylum Echinodermata; class Echinoidea; order Camarodonta; family Echinidae; genus Paracentrotus; species Paracentrotus lividus. Next base: position 11,244 of record CALNVZ010003472.1, on the reverse strand, counting down.
CGGGGGATAAAACTCTTTATTTTGTTTTATAATTTGTTTTTGTTTTGTTTTGTTTTATTGATAAGGGGTAGAACGATTTGCTCTTATAAAGCTGCTCATTATTCATGCATTACAGAGAGAACAACGGGGATTTAATGTTGATGATAAATATGGCCGCATCATAGCGCCACACAAGCAAGAACTAACCACAAACAAACTAAACCCCGGATTAAAGGAATAAAGCAGATTATTTTTGATAGAAATGGAGCAATCCCTTCATAATTGAAAGAGCTGGTATGAGCTCACTGAAAAGAGATGACAGGGTTTACCAATCAAAATAGAGTAATACTTTTAATTACATTTAAAGGGCATATACAAAGAAAAAATACATGTATAAAAACTCTATAAAAATTGCTTCAAAAAGTAATTCCCAATCAAAAACATTCATCCAGTTGCAAAAATATTTGATAGCTGGCTAAATATTCTTTTTAAGCGAGTGCAAAAATTGACATGATTTGAAAGAAGAGGCTAGGATTAGAGTTCAATACTTGTATCAAATAAAGATGTAAATTGAATCAATATTGCGAGAGTAGAGAACTTAAAAAAAAAAAAAAAAAAAAAAAAAATCATAAACATAGATTAACGTGCCAATTTCAAATGGTATTGATAGATCAGCGAATACATCCTCTATGCATAGAATTGATTTAAATTAATTCCTTTGCTTTATTTAAAAAGTATTATATTTGCGGTCTTGTTTACTCGCAAGAAAAATCATAATTACAGCCATTTCCTGAAGCCCTTGTCAATTAAGAAAAGCAGCTTTGCAATATCCTTTATCCAAATCATCACAACGGTGGGATTAACTATGCCAACTTATTACCATAGACCAATCAAAGCCTAATTTGATGCGAAATTGAGAGTTAAATGAAGTCATAGAAAGTAGCAATTCCATCCATCTTATCGGCTCGATCGTCGCCGCCGGGAGGCTTGGAGTTTCTACAATCGCGCGCAGATATCTGTTCCACCTTCGGGCAAATGCATTGTTAGGTGGGACTTTTATGCGAGCTGTCCACTGTGGAAACTCAAAAGCCATTTCTTAGCCGTCCTTTTCAAGCTTCTTTAAGAATTGGATTGGAAACATTGATGGGGTTCTGTGTGTTGAATGGCAGAGAATAAAAAGGTTGGGATCTTTGTTATGGTTCCTGGGGAGGCCATAGTAGGATCAACAGCTCCCCACTATATTTTCACGCTAGCCCCATGGGCGGGCTTGGTTAACACACAGCAGTGTGGCAATAATTACATTGGAAGCCGAGGGGGAAACACAGTACATACAGCTGTAAACCTAATGGAATCCTAAAAAACTTTTGAATGAAAAATAGGGGCACAAACTAATGGAGACAGGGGTGTTGAGGGAATGTTATTCTTTATTTTGTATTCACTTTGGCAATATTTGTGTGCTGTATGGAACTTTGGAGTGTTTTGGGGCTCTCCTTTATTGCCCATACAAGTAGTCCTACACATAAATGGCATTGTAGTAGATCTTTCATGGAAAATGGTCCGTCTATAGCTTTTCCTTCTTGAAAGTGCACGCACTAACTTCTATTGGTGAATAATTACCCCCTAACCAAATAATAAGCTATATTGTGGCACCATTACTATATCTAATGGGGCTATCAAAAGGTACCACACATTTCATTTCTCCATCTCATTCTAGTGTCTACGATCACAAGTCACTTTCAATTAAATTTTTTCGAGATTTAATTCTCTATTATGTTGCAAATTTCTCTCTTACTGAAAACTAAAAATCCCATTATAATTCCCATCCTCTCTCTCCCGCCCTCTCTCTACCTCGCCTTGCTTCTCCCTCTCTCTCATCCTACTAGATTCATATTCAATCTTCTCTTTCAATATTTCTTTCTCCATTTCATCCTAAGGTTTGCCAATCTCCAGTTATTTCAATTTTTTTATTAGTCTTTCTTTCTAGTCTCTGTATGAGCCCACCCATCTTTTCAAGATTCTTAATGAATCGCTCCATCCTATCTCTCAATTTGCCAGAAAATATGACTCTCAAAATTTTCGGGGAGTCAAATAAGGTAATTTTGGAGCTAATTTTTCTTCTCTGTTTTATCTACACCACTTTCACTTCATATTATGCAGTGAATACTCTTTTCTTTTATTTTTTACCTACCTTTTTACTTTCTCATTTTAAGACTAGGCTATTTTTTCCACTAGCATAGGATTACTATACCTTTGTATCATTATTTTAGATATAATTCAGAACATCAACTATTCTCAGACTAATCAGTTCATTCATATTCATATCTCAATAAATCAATATTTTAGTATAGTCTTATTACATACCTAAATTTTCTAGTCTCATACACCTAAGTATTTATTACAGATTATGGATATAATATTTCAGTGAAAAATATTTGGTTTTTCATTATATTCTAAGATTTGTAAAAGTACATTTCGTTGCCCCTAAAATAAATCGATAATAAATAAAAGTGCGGGTTGGTTTGCTTGTACTCAAGTATACGTGTCTAGTATGGCTAAATGGCTCATTCTGGAACAGAGTTCACCTTTCATCATAGTTTTAAATGTTCTTTGATAAGAGATACAAAAAATAATAGAATAGTTGTAAAATGCTAATTTTTAATGCATAATTTGATTAAATGAAATATCTTATATCTATATATATAGTAACATTATTACAATCATGTATCAAAACTCTACATAATCGCTATATTAACCACTTTACACAGATGGACATACATAGTCATGCGTATATATGTATCCCAAGGCATCATACCAATCGGTCGTTAATATCATCCTTAACTTTTCTATTTAACATCAATGTTATAGCAATTACTCTATTTCCTGTGAGAAACGATGGGCTGATAGATGATTATAGTTATTAGCATTAATACTCTAACATATCCCAAATGAAAAGTTAACACATCTTTCCTTTTCAATGTCGCTCAAAGAGGAGATGTCTTTGTGAATGATAGATTCCTTATTTTCGCAATGGCATAACCTTGCCTGAAGAAGTCACTCTTATGGTTGTCACCCTCTTGTGTGGTGTTGTGTTGAATAGATTGGCTTATCTCCCATAATAAGCATTCTCAGTTGTAATTCTAGACAAGATAATCTGCTATTAGCTAACTCATTCTCCTCCACAAGCAACTTATGTCGAAATTTTCCGGTCCCCATGCCTTGCTATCAGAAGTCGTGTGATCATACAGAAGTGGATGCGCGCCACCAGTATCTTAAGAAGCTCAATGCCCCCCATCTTTTATTATTCCTCAATACGTGTCCTTTATATTCGCAACGGCTTATATCTTACAGTTGAACTAGAAACGAGTCTTTTATTTCCCTCTCTCTCTTTTTTATTTTACCATTGACGAGGTAAGCTGTCGCTCCTAATTTTAAATGTCTTCCAGGAAAAGATGAAGATGCGGATTAAATTGCTATAAAGAGCAGGTAAACGGTCATTCATATATCATTAAGTCATAATCAAAAGAGCAACTTTTAATTTTTGTTCATATTTTTATCACTTCCGGTAATTCTTACTGGTCTGGCATATTTGCCTTCAGTATTTCCTTTCAGGAATTGAAACAAATAGAACAAGTGATCTACTTATTTTTTTTTTAAATGCAATCTACAACATGGTCATTAACGTGTTGCTCCGTGAGTTTAAATGTGTCATACCTGCTCTCACTATTGATTCATTAAACATTGTTTTTTCGTCCAATTTTGGCTATTCAACCCCACTGTTTCAAATAAATATGAAAATATATGTATTTTATATTTAATCTCAACTAAAACAATTCTTCAGATATGCACTTTTTTCTCCCTATTTCATTATTTTCAAAACTCTCTACTTACACCAACCCCCCCCCACATCACCGCATTAATTTCTTATTTTTTGTTTCTCTTCTGTACCCTACAAGAAAATTTGACTACTCTTCTACATAAGAAAAACAATGTTCAATTTTCTTTATTCATTACCTTTTTTTTGTACCCTAGCCCCCTCGTTATCAGTACTTATCCCTTTAACTCCTCCTTCTCCTCTCACCAGCACCTTATAGAGCATCAGTATTTGTCTGTATGTCTAATATAAGATATGTACATTTGGCTCTGATGGTATAAACAGAGAGAGCACCATATTCACATTCAGATCTGATTGCGTCATACGTTAGATATTAATTTTCTAAAGTGCAGTATTCTTTACTATTCCTCTCATTTTCACGATAAGTTGTTGCTTATTATGAGAGATTTAAAATCTTAATCTCAAGCGATGCTTTGCCTTCAAGTGACATCTCCGTGGCAATCCTACTAATTGATGCCCACTGGCTGAACTTGTCAATTATGTCCATATATCTTTTTTAATAAGAGCGCCAATTATCTTCTACATAATTTTCAATAATTGGTCCAGCGTTGCACAATAGTGATATCTCTCTTTCCATCTATTTCATTCTATCTGTCATCTTCGTGTGGAGTTACCGGCGCATCAATATTTGTCCCTTTTATTGTAATATATTTAATAATAAAGTCTATCACCGATAAGTAGTGACTGTAAATTGAAACGCTATATGCGAATACACTACATTGTTCCCTTAATAAACAAACTTAAACTATGTTTGTTTTTCTGTTCTTTTTCATTCTTCTTACATACTTAAATTCTTGAGATAATGAATATATGAAAATTCTACCATGTACTTTTTCTCCTACATATTTTAACAATGATTAATTGGTGAAGATGAGTATAACCTGAAACATAGTCTATTTTCATGAAATTCATTTATTAAGAATATATATAGAAATCAATCGTATTTATGTGAGAGCATACTTCATAGTCTATGAATTAATATAGGAAACCCCGTATCTCTAAATAAGTAAAGGTGGAAAACACTTATACCTAAAAATACTCTTTAATCTTTCAAGTAATGAAATATACTCACTTTGTACTTTCCTCACTATCACATGCTTCTACATTACAGCATCTTTTTTGAATATTTTTTTACCATAAATTGAAGATACTACTTGTAATATCATTTGGTGTAAGAATTCGAGAGTACTATCATAAAAAATTCTATCATACTAGATGAGAACATTCTTTTAATTTACCAATTGTTTATTCATGCTTTTTATCCTTATATTGAAATATTCCCATCGATTTTATATGAATCTTAATCTACACATCTTTTATAATAATCTTTAGACCCCGTTTCAAGACCTTCTTCTCATTATTAATATTTGATTTGTCATTAAAAAAATTTCACATTGATAATTCTTAACTGTCTTTATTAGACGGATGTTCTTTTATTGCATTTCTATTCTTTTTCTTTTGTTATCAATTTAATATTACTCTACTTATATCCTTATTTAATCTCTTTTTTCTTCTCCACTTTATCATTCATTATTTTTTATGTATTACATTATTTTGTATACAATTTTGATTTTCTACTTTATTTTCAAGTAATCTCTTCTAAAGCATAGAAACCAAAAACTGATAATGTAAGTGGTGAAAAGTGATAATTAGTTAATTAATATAAGCCAAAAGGCTTTGACTTCTTTCTTGATTTATTTGTTCATATTTAGCTGTTTTGTGATACAGATTTCTAGAATCCATGTTTTTCTAGTGAAGCCTGATAGTTAGTATAACTTTTAGTTAGAAAATAGAGAGAAAAATATAAAGTAATCGTTTATAATAAAATGTCTTTTTAGAATCTCTTATAAATAGTTGATGAAATCCTATATGTTAATTTATCAATAGTTATTTAATTTAATATAATGTGCAATAATTTTCAAACATTGATTGCCTTTATTTTTCAATTATAATTTTATGCATTTCATTGACATTATTAATGGTCTAAATAAGTTTAATTTTTTTCTCTAAATCAATTAGGTTGATAATTTAGAATATTAATGTTACATATTTTTCTTTTACTTATTGTATTTTTTTATTTTTTTATTTTATCCTCTATCTCATTCGTGTTATTTTATATTTCATTCATAATACGATCAAGAAAATTTTTATTCTTTTTTTTTTTTTCATTATTTATTATTCTATACAAAGTTCATATCTTCTTAGTGCCTATTTGTTCTCTTCTTTATTGTCTTTATATAATTTTTTTTTTTTTCTTTACCTTATTTTTTCATATATTTTGAGATATTTGATGATGTATTTAATCAACATAATGTTAAAGTAATATATTAAGTGGGATTATAAATGGAGGACAACAACTCTTAAATAATTTTTTTTTATTTATTTTTGTTTTTGCTTATTATTTTTATCGTATTTTTGTTTTCTCTATTCTTTATTACTGATTTATTTTTTTTGCTTCTTTTTTTATTATGGTATGATCCAATTATAGGTACTTTATTTTTTTATATTTTCTTCGATATTGTATATTTTTTTAACATTCTTTTTTCTATTTGTTTTTGTTAGAATTATAAAATTCAAGTTATTATTCATTTTTTAGACATGTGGTTTTATTTTATTATATAACTTTCGATTATAATTTTATAAATATATAAAAAATCAATTTATTTATTTGTTATCAGTTATTCATCTATATAACAATTCATCAATACAATTCACACACTTTTTCCTATTTTCATGGCATTTGTTTTATTCTATTATTTTAGCTTAATCAGAATACTTACAAACTTAACATTCTGTTTATATCTCTGTTTTACCTTCCATTTTTCTTATAATCATAAATCTTTAAGCCATATTTATTTATTACATCGTCATGGTATTTTCTCATTTAATATTTGTTTTTTTCTTTTTTGGTTGATCCATTTAATTGCTCTGGTTGGTATCATTGTATTAATAGTTGCTTAAGGTTATCTTTTATTTTTTTATAAGATTTCAGTATATAATTTTTCTTTGAGTCTAATTTGGAGTCTTAAGTTAAAACATAATTAGTGTTATGCTAAGTGTGTCCTTGGCCGCTAGCCAATATATTGTCTTTATCTTAAAATACCTAAACTTTTGAGTGAATTATATGAAAGATTTAATCTTTCTTTTGTTCCACATCGTACTGTTTTTTCGCTATCATTAAATTTTATAATTTTCTTTTGAAGGTCTTAGAATTTTTTTTTTTTATTTCTCTATACAACTATCAATTGATGAGATGTAAGAATGCCGGTATTTGATGTAGATGAAGAAAAATAAAAATAAAGGGTCTTGGTCTCCTCTCTATGATATTTATTTTTGTTTTCATCTTCTAAACGGTTTCTTTAAATTTTAGGTATGGGATATTCTATGTTTATAGTTTTTGTAGTTGATATTTGGTGATATAAAGTTGTCAAACACATTCTATTAAAATTCTCTAATATCAATCTTTCTAATGATTGTCTATACACTGTGTTTTCAGTTGTTATACTTATATCACAGATTTGAGCTCCCACCCATATAATATATTCTTACACATTACTTTTTCAAGTGTCTCGGTATTAGGTAAAGATATTTCTTAGTGTAGATTTTTGTTTGTTTTTTTTGCATTTTGTCTATGTTTTAATAAGAACAAAAGAAATTTGTTTCCATTAATTTTTCTGCAGAATATCAATATGTTTTTTCTGAGTTTATGATCTTATTTTATCTTTTTTTTCATTTAACGCATAAGATTTCTTTGCGCCAATCTTTTGGAACAGGAAATTAATCAATTTTTCATATTAATTTTTCCTGTTTCTTCAAAATTTAGTGATGGGATTAATTAATTTTGCTGGGTTATTATTTATGCGGTAGCCTTTTTATTAACTCTTGTGTGATTATCATTTTGAATTGATGTTAATTTCTTCTTGCCTAGTGCCAGTATGACACAATGGTGGTATCACTATAAATCGTACAATTGAGTGTCTTGGTAACTTGATTCACTATCATTATTTAAATTAGCATAGAAACTTGATGATTGAAAAGGAAATTATCTAATCTGGCAACTAGCATTTGAATTTCGAGAGTTCAAAATCAACATTTTAAGCCTAAGGTAACTATGTTACGTTTTTTTTTCTTTTTTTGAATCTAAAACATACATTAGTTGTAAAAAGACCAAATTGTTTTTAAAAATATACTATATTCAATAGTTTCAAAGTTTATAAGTTTTAATGCTTAAAAAAGGATGACGTTTTTACATGAATTAATCTTTAACTAGAAGAATACATAACATTAAATTGTTAATTTTCTCATGACTTTAGATTTTCTTTTCCTTGGCCATTTTAGCAGTACAAGGATCTGGGGTTATTTTTTCTCACAGTATATATAGTCAGGAGAACATGTCAATTTTGCTTGCACTTTGCTGAATTTATTGGATCAGCATTATCGGCATTTAAACCATTATTGACAATCGGAATCTCTGTTATTTTTTTGCCTGTCTATACTTATTTCTTTATGGTTGATTTTACTTCGTTCTCGCTGTCTGTATTGGTGATTTTTCTGTTCTCGTCTACTAGACCTTGTACGTCCTTTGTATGCCTATTGCTTCTTATTTGCGAAAGAAACCTAGATCCCTGCTTTAATATCTGTACGAATTGGCGAAATGTACTAAATCTATTTTTTAACTTTCATCATGGATTATTCCGTAAACATTTTGTTTACGTAATTTTCATAATTTTTTAGTATTATTTTGAATTATTAACGTCTGATTGTTTTTTCTACTTCCACAGCATTATTTTATTTTTTTTCTCGTATTATTGACTTTCATTTATTATATTACATACTTTGATAATTCTCAAGTTCCTTGATTGCTCAATTAGCAATATGAATTTATACTTTGATATATACCAGTGTTTAAAATTTAAATATTAATCAAAATTTCTTTATCTAGTATTTGGGACTTTTAGAAATAATATTATAAATCATTTGTGGCTCTTCCTCTTTTTTAGTCACAAATATATTCATTTTTTTGGCATCACATATCTTTTTTTTTCTGAATTTAATCTGTTTTTTATTTTGTTTGTTTTTATTATGTTAATTTTATTTTATTTTATTATCTATTTTCTTTTTTTTATTTTTATTGTTTTCTTTTTTTTTTTATTGTTTTATATTTTTTTGTATTTTAAATTTTTTTTACATAAGGTCTCGTTCAGAACTTAACGAAAGCTGAAGTCGTTTCGATGTTGCTAGTGCATTCTTTTTTCTATTACTGTGTATGTAATAACATACTAAACTTAAGCTTAACTTTTAGCTCTTCAATTACTGTCTATCCAGGGATGTATGAACATCCTGTTGATCATTTTTATGGTATTGATCTAAACTCCTACATGTAATGAATGGAGTTTTGAATTTTAGTTAATAAATTTAGCTAGATCCGTTGTAAGACGAATTGTCAGCAGTAATGGACAGCAATGGGTGTTTAGGGTGGAATTGGATGAACTTTAGCCACTGTGACGTTTGGTACTTGGTATTTTTGTATCACGGTTAATTCAAGCTTCTTTGTTCTATCCAGCCAAGTCCGGATGCTGTGAATTGGGATATTATTAACGAATTCATTAATTGAATTAAAGACCTTTCTAATCAAAACTACAAATGATAAAGGGGTGGCCTTGGTAGATGTATTATTATACCTGGTGGAACTCTTTGCATTCTAACTTATTTTAATTCTGGTGCAGAGGACTGTCTCTCCTATTTTAACTGGATTAATGAATTGAGCTAGAGGGAAAACAGGGGCACACAAAAATTCTTCTTTCATTAAACGATGTGGGTGTAAAACAGACATTAACATGGAGAGAGTAACGCTAAAACACAGAGTGCATATAATTGAGGGCTGTTATAGAAGATGAATTATACAAAATTTATTGAAATATTATTTTTTGTGAGTGCCTCTTTCAAGAGCATTGAGTTATGTTGTGGGGTTTTAATATGAGAATAGTTCAATGTGCAATATGATGACACAGTACATGGATCTATTATTAACAATATTTATAGTGAAAAACTAAGGAGTAAAAATTTATATCATGGCATCATACAATGTGATAGTCTATGTTCACTGTGCCAAATCGAAATTAGTCAACAGGCGTTGTACTTATTATTAGCAATAATTGAAACAATAAAGGGACAAGAATCTTCATATACTTGTTCTCGTACAGATGAATATCTACTTTCAAATTCATGATGCATATATGATATTGTATATTTTTAAATATGTAAGAGATTTGTTCATGTGAAACTTGCTAAAGTGATGAGCTTGAGCATATGTGCATATCAAGTTAATGTATGCGATAATTTGAGTCATTTAGTTTCATTGTTGTATTTCTTCGCTTACTTTTAGGTTTCCGATGAGACTACTATTTCCATATATTTGTTACTTTATATATACTGGTTCTCTTCAAATACATATAAGGTGCGATCACACATTGAAATTCTATGAAAGCTGGCCACTCAAAATAAAATCTTACTCAACAAGTGCAGCTCTATATTTGCATTATTATAAGGGTAAACATGTTTTCTTTATATGTTCATCTTGTATACACTCTAGAGTTTCAAGTGATAATATTTTGCCACAGTATTTGTTCATTTAATTCACCATACAGTGTATGCACTGGTCTGATCTTTTTTTTTTTGGTAATGACATAATGACCAAATAGTATGCCAGAATATGCCACGGCCCTATTATTGCCTAATTACTTTATCACCGACTCTATACACTCTTTGGTTTGTTCACTGACTTTGTTCTCTCATCCATATGCTAACCTATAAATGTCATATAATCCGTGTTAGGTCTTTATAAATATTCTTATTTTTATATTTTTTTTTTATTTAATTTGTTTTGTGAAGTTTTTGAATTTGCACTTTTACCTACTCCGCATTTGGTGATTTTAATGAACATACCATTATTGTAAACATAAATCTCTATCTATATTCTGCTTGTGTATAATTCAATTGTCCATTGTGCCTATAATTGGAGAAAAGCTATATGGTTTAATTGGAAATAACAATCTTCCATAATGTGTCATGCGTTATCAATTGATTGATCTGTTACTAATCGATGCTTGGCCGTTGGGTAAAAGTACCTTTGTACTATTCGTTCGTAGAGTGACATGATGACGTAGAGATCGGAGATGATTATAGATAGAGTACATATCAGGTCTCAACCTTTGTACACCTTCTATCATAAGACAGACTCGGCAGGCATAATGTAGAAAAGACAACGGAAATGGAGTTTTGGAACTGTGCTGTCCCCAATCGCATCTTATTTCTGTTTTACCACACTGTAACTGCAGTTTTCTCCTGCCACCCTAGTTCACTGCCTGAAGCTC
>CALNVZ010003470.1:8447-18489 GCA_940671915.1 Paracentrotus lividus | reverse complement strand
ACGTTACAAAATTCACATTTTGGCCCAGATAATTCTAATGAAAGTACTCACACACTCCATTTTGGGTCTGTAGTTAGCCTATTATGTTGGATAAAACCTGAGGCACATAAAACTTGAAAACATGTAAACGCTAATTAACTACGGCTTAATTACTGAAGACATTTTTTTTTGGCTAAAACCTGAGGCACATAAAACTTGAAAACATGTAAACGCTAATTAACTACGGCTTAATTACTGAAGACATTTTTTTTGTAACAACATACCCCGTATAAGGGATAGGTTGTTATACCATACGGGGTAAATTGTTACAATATGTAAACATACGGGGTAAGTTGACAATGTGTAAATCTCTTATAAAATACTTTAGTTTCAACATTCCAGTTTCTTGGTATCGTTAATAGTAGATCAAGTACAGCTCTAGAATAGACTAAAGTAATAATATAAATATCAAAATACTAACACCAGAAAATTGAAAAAAAAAATTACTTTACATGTGTAATGTAATTGGGGTAGGTTGTTACATCGACATGGGGTAGGTTGTTGTAACAACCTACCCCATGGGTGATTTTACACATAAAATCAACTGTAGCAAAGCCATTAGGCAGAATTACAGGGCATGGCTCAGGGGTATATTAGTGATATAGGGGAGAGCGGGGTCAGTTGGAACACGGGGTTAGTTGAAACATTGTAATTTTCTTGAACGTCTATAAATATATTTATGCAAGTCTACCCTCAGGTTGTTGCTATTAGCAACAGCCATCCACCACATTTTAGACAGTACACATGTTTCAAGCCTCGTGAAGTTAGAAAGCAATGTTTGTTTTTTCACCTTCTGAGTAAATTTTGTCATTTTTACAAATGTTTTATTATCTCAGAGAAGATCATAAATTAAGTTGGCCAGTTTTTTATTATAACAAACAGTTATACCAAACTACAAAACAAGGTTAAATATATGAAATGTTGTTGTCCCTCTTTTGTGCTGTAAGCTTACAAATGTCAAACGGGCCTCTGGGGTTAGTTGGAACATTTTGAACGGGGTTAGTTGGAACATGTACTAAGTAAATAGGTTTCAGCTGAATAAAAAAATAAAAATCATATAATTCAATGAAGTGTTCCGATATATTCCTATACATGTATATTAGAGCACATTGGACAATTTTATTTTGGTTTAAACAAAATATATTGCAGAATGCTACTTCACAGGACTTCAGAATATCAGTATGTGAGTGGATGCTATCAAGTGTAATAAAACATGAAGTTTAAAAAAAAATTGAACACCAATCGTTAATATTTTGATTGGAATCAATAAAGCAAGTTAGCTGAACCCATGCAATAATATTGTAGGTATTTTGAATGTAATTTTATATGAAATAATGCACAATGTTTCAACTTACCCCATACCTTGTTCCAACTAACCCCGTGTCTGGGGTTAGTTGGAACACTTGACATGGTCTTTTGTTGAAGATGGATTTATTTCCGGAACCATCACAAATTTAAGAATTTTATGGGGTACATTTGTAGCATAACAGATATACACTCAAGCTGATTGTTTATTGATTTTATGAAATAAATCTGTTTTTGTTTTACGAGGCCATTTTTGTGAAAAATGTTCCATATAACCCGCTCTCCCTTACATGTACTATATTTACAATACCAGACTATCATCATGTGCCTTCAGTTGTAAGAACTATTACAAATTTTAATTTTTGTCAAAATTCACTTGGAGCTGTAAAAAATGGTTTTTGTTGATTTACTTTTAATAAAACACGGAGAACTCACGACCGAAGTTCATACACGCTATGTGTATGCTGTAATATAGATGCCAGTTACACGAATCCATTGTTTCCACACTTAGCACACTGAGAACTGTAACAACTGACCGTGTAACTTCCATCCCCGGTCTCCCCTACTATTAAGAATGGTGATCCTCATCTACTATTCTGAATGGTGACCCTCATCTACTATTATGACTAGCGACCCTCTTCTCCTATTATGACTAGCGACCCCATATCCATTATCACTAGAGCAACACAGTTTCTCATAATTTATGAATGGCGACCCCATCTACTATTAATGGACTAGTCGACCCAATCTACTATTATCACTAGAGACCCATCTTCTAATACGAATGGCGACCCTTATGAATAGTGGACCTCATCTTTAATATGAATAGCGCCCTCTTCTTGATTATGAATAGCGACCCTCATCGTTAATTATGACAAGCGATCCTTATAATGACTGTTGCCCCTTATCAATATAATGACTAGCAGTCCGTAATGATTAGCGGATATTATGACTAGCGTCCTTATGACTAGCGGGTGGACCCCATAGACACATTGTTAGACACTTGGCTACCCATAGTTAAACCACATATTTAAGCTATGACTTGATTAATTTAGAACACCTTCGTGAACACGGGCCATTGGTGTTTTAATTATCCCTGTTGTGTAATACTTCCGGGGCAAAAGAAATTGACCATGTCTCTCGTCTAAATAACACGTGGGAGGGGACGTTTTAGGGCTACTGTCTGGGCCCTTGTACAGGATAAAATTGCTGTCATTGCTGTTTTGGGTAATCTCTGGTGTCTAATACTTCCATTGCAAAAGGAATTAGCCATGTCTCTTTTCAACTCATTTAATGTGTTAGGCCTATATGGGATTTGGGGCCCTTTAGGGCTACTGTCTGGGCCCTTGTAACAGGATAAAATTGCTGTCATTGCTGTTTGGTTATCTCTGGTGTCTAAATACTTCCATTGCAAAAGGAATTAGCCATGTCTCTTTTCAACTCATTTAATGTGTTAGGCCTATTGGATTTGGGGCCCTTTAGGGCTACTGTCTGGGCCCTTGTACAGGATAAAATTGCTGTCATTGCTGTTTTTGTGTTATCTCTGGTGTCTAATACTTCCATTGCAAAAGGAATTAGCCATGTCTCTTTTCAACTCATTTAACTAGTTAATGGGATTTAGGGCCCTTTAGGGCTACTGTCTGGGCCCTGTTCAGGATAAAGTTGCTGTCATTGCTGTTTTGGTTATCTGTGGTGTGTTATACTTCCATTGCAGGAAATTAGCCATGTCTCTTTTTCAACTAATTTACGTATGGGTGGGTCCCTTTGGGCTACTGTCTGGGGCCACGTACAGGATAAAATTGCTGTCATTGCCGATTTTATATTGAGGTACCCCCTCAGGAACGATATCCACCAATTTTTGTCCATGTCTCTTCTCAACTAATTTAATGCATTTTTGAGGCCCCCTTTTTAGTCCCTCACGGCTTCCTGTACAGGATGTGGCCTGCCAGCAATCCATGTTATTGACTCTTGGCTATGTCCTGACATGATGAGACCATCAAACCTTATGTCTCTTCTCAACTAAATAAACCTTCTGGGCTCCCGGCCTAATATTATGACGATTGGTGGCCCCACTATTGGGCCGAGCAGTGAAATTCTGTCGTCGATAAACTCATCAAATGGAAATACACGCTATTTTATGAAGATTTATTTAGTAAAATATGTGAAACTGTTCAATAACATAACCTTCACATTTTTGCAAAACGTTGAAGAAAAGCATAACAATTTTGTTCGTGAGAGCAAGAAAATTATCCAAATTGTGAAATCTAATTCAATTATTTTTAGTCTGTCTTCATATAAATAATCGAAATTTTCCAGAGGTGGGTAAGGGGGCCGTCACACTGAGGTCGTTCTATAACGTTCTATAACGTTCTTGCCCGTTCTTTAAAAAATTGCTGAACGGGCTTTGGTCGGGTTGGAACTTATAACTTTGAAAAATAATTTCTTGAATACGATACTAGGCAGTTCATAAATAGTTCTCGTAACGTCAATTCCGTCTTTATCGCGTCCGCAATACCTTGTTATCCAGTTCAGACCAAGTAAACGGCTCGTTCACTCTATACCGTTCGTAGCACGTCCAAACCGTCACTAAAAGTGCCTATGCGCAGCATGATAAAAGTTAGGTACCATGTTCGTAGTACGTCCTTCTCGTTCAGAGTAAGTCCTACCCGTTTAAGGAACGTTGTCACTACGTTTAATTTTAGAACTTGAAGCTAGTACGATTTTTTTTTAACATGTTCAAAAAAAATCGGAATGCCTTTCCGTTCTCTCCGTTCGGGCCTGTTCGCCAAGTTCGTAAACAGATTGTAAACGGTCTGTATTAGATTCTAAAAGGTCTGTACTAGATTCTAAAAGGTCTGTACTACGTTCAGTCCGTGTGTAAACAGATTGAGCCCGTTCACCAAAAACTACCTAGAACGCAGTGAGAACTAGCTCAGTGTGACGGGAATTATGACATGCCGTTCTGTTTAAAAATCCTTCTCGTTCAGAGTAAGTCCTACCCGTTTAAGGAATGTTATCACTACGTTTAATTTTAGAACTTGAATAATTAATATACAATGCTCGTTTGTAAGACATCCTAGCACATCTTTAGAACGATTTAAGTACGGCAATTTCGTTTGTAGTACGTCCATCTCGTTTCAGGTACGTTGCCATCCCGTTAAATTTTAGGACGAGATGGGCGCCCGATATTTTTGAACACTTTTTTGAAAATCCGACCGAGCTAGTCCATGAAGTTCGTAAACAGATCGTAAGAAGTATTTACTACGTCCACTCAGTTTACACACAGACTATGCCCGTTCGGCAAAATTTGCAAGGACGTAGTAGGAACGAGCTCAGTGTGACGGGGGTATAACAGAAATAAACAAACTAGAAAATATAATGATCGTACCGCGGTCTATTATGCATGCCTGCTTGTACCTCGGCTTGTAACCCTTATGAGCTAAGGATAGTTGTGCCGAAGGTACGTTAATCCAGACGTAAGATTTTCTTAAAAGGGATATGCTTTAATCAATCAGAAAATTAAAAAAAAAAAATGATTGATTGATTGATTGTTTGTTTGTTTGTTTGTTGTTTTTTTTTTTTAACATGGACCATTCACTCAAGTTGAATCACAATTTGTTCATCTCCAATATATGGAATTCTAATGGAGTTTGATGGTCCAAAAATTTCATTTCATTTCGCATTAACAAATCCTCTTCTTATTTTCAGACAAAGGAACATCCAACTATAAGAATAGTTAATTATTACGTTTAGCCAAAATATAATAGTGTTCGAAAAGTATAAATATGCAAATCGTTTTCAAAAGTGTTCGAATAGTATATATAAATGTAAAGAGGAAACTATTCATTAATATGGCTCGGGTTTCTTTTAAAACACCTCAAAAATAACTGCTCATTATTATTATTTCTTTCTTTTTGAATGAGACGGGAAAAATACATGTATGTATAAATATATATATATATATATATATATATATATATATATATATATTATACATGTAATGACAATGTATATAATTTTTTTTTTTTTTTTGGAGGGGGGGCGGGGGTCAACTAAATTATCGAAAGTGAAAAGAAAAAAAATGGCACAACCCCTCCTAAATGCTTTGTTTATAATGCCACTAATCAGTCATACAGATTGTGATATACACTGAAAAAAAAATCAATACTTGCAGGTTTATAGGAAAATTATCATATCATACAAATGAAATTTCCTTAATTAAGCAATATCCTAAATTAATATTATTATATTACATCATTTGTGCTTCGATTCAGCCCTAGGCCTACAATAATTTCATGACATAAATTCATTGAAATATAATTCATACAAGAAAGCAAAGAATATATTTTCTTCATTTTCCCACATGGTTAACAAATTGCATTTAGAAGACAAGCCAAAATGACCCCGCAATAAAATATTTCTAGGCTAATGGCAAGGATTGTTGTTTTTCTTCAAAAACAGGAATATCCCTATTATCCTCATTTTAAGTAGGCTTATAAGTTTATGATTATTTTCAACCGCCGGTATTCATCTGTTTCAATAAAAAAAAAATCGCAATGAAATAAATTTTCCATTACTGGACGTCATAAATCTACTGTAGATTGGCGAGCTGTGAGCCTGGTGTGTGTAATGGTTGTTTGTGAGAGAGTGGAAATAGTGCCTTAAACGAGGTTGACGACATGAAAAAAACCGGATTGACAGGCCGAATAAATAAAGTAAGGCATGAGTAATAATCTGGGCGATTTCTTTATACCCCCGTCACACTGAGCTCGTTCCTACTACGTCCTTGCAAATTTTGCCGAACGGGCATAGTCTGTGTGTAAACTGAGTGGAACGTAGTAAAATACTTCTTACGATCTGTTTTACGAACTTCATGAACTAGCTCGGTCGGACTTTCAAAAAGTGTTCAAAAAAATTCGGGCGCCCATCTCGTCCTAAAATTTAACGGGGTGGCAACGTACCTGAAACGAGATGGACGTACTACAAACGAAATTGCCGTACTTAAATCGTTCTAAGATGTGCTAGGACGTCATACAAACGAGCATTGTAATTAATTATTCAAGTTCTAAATTAAACGTAGTGACACGTTCCTTAAACGGGTAGGACTTACTCTGAACGAGAGGACGTACTACGAACATACGTTTCAATTTTTAAACAGAACGGCATGTCATAAATTCCCGTCACACTGAGCTAGTTCTCACTGCGTTCTAGGTAGTTCTTGGTGAACGGGCTCAATCTGTTTACACACGGACTGAACGTAGTGCAGACCTTTTAGAATCTAGTAACAGACCGTTTACAATCTCTTTACGAACTTGGCGAACGGCCCGAACGGAGAGAACGGAAAGGCATTCCGATTTTTTTGAACATGTTCAAAAAAAATCGTACTGGCTTCAAGTTCTAAAATTAAACGTAGTGACAACGTTCCTTAAACGGGTAGAACTTACTCTGAACGAGAAGGGACGTACTACGAACGTGGTACCTAACTTTTTCATGCTGCGCATAGGCACTTTTAGTGACCGTTGGGACGTGCTACGAACGGTAAGCGAGTGAACGAGCAGTTTTTACTCGTTCTGAACTGGATAACAACGTATCTGCGGACGCGATGAAGACGGAAATTGACGTAACGAGAACTATTTATAACTGCTAGCACGTAATTCAAGAAATTATTTTTCAAAGTTATAAGTTCCAACCCGACCAAAGCCCGTTAAGCATTTTTTTTTTAAACGGGCAAAAACGGGCAAGAACGTTATAGAACGACCTCAGTGTGACGGCCCCCTTAGCAGTTTTTTTAAAGAACGGGCAAGAACGTTATAAAACGTTATAGAACGACCTCAGTGTGACGGCCCCCTTAGATGTAATGAGGCTCAATCAGGTAGTAAGACAATGCCTATAATTGATAAAAAGTGGGCCCAACAAGAAAGAAAATGGAGAATTCTTGATCTTTCATCACACCTTAACTACAATTAGATTGGCAGACGTCTTTTATGCGACAGTCGCATGTACTACACAAGTCCAGAGCATTGAAATGTGTGAAAATTGCCGACAACGCGCACACTGAGCGTATACA
Source organism: Paracentrotus lividus (assembly GCA_940671915.1). NCBI lineage: Eukaryota > Metazoa > Echinodermata > Echinoidea > Camarodonta > Echinidae > Paracentrotus > Paracentrotus lividus. Next base: position 11,078 of record CALNVZ010003470.1, on the reverse strand, counting down.
TACTAGACATGCAAGCCAACACATATTAGAATACGCAAGGAATGACCTGTGTTGATTAAACGCGCTCGACGAGTGAGTAACGCACACCCAGCGCATACTGAGGGTTGGCCATGCGTCGGATATGTGACTGCGCTATTAAGTCCAATACGAACCATTGAAACGATACAAACGACTGAAATGAGAGAAAAGCTTAGTTCCTCTCTTAAATAACGCATTCTTAATGCTGGCGTCACACTGTCCCGAAGTTGAGCAACGATGGACACACGAACGGTGAATATTAGGGTTTGCACGAAGTCAGCCGATGTTACAGAAGGTAATACACTATTGCACTCGAACAACCGCTGCCCGTGCTTTCTATTATTTAGGGGGATGACGCTTTGTATCAAGAAGTCGTGTTGCCCCAGTTATCAGGCGGGTTCTTGTTTCCTATGCATTGCTTTCGTAGGGCAAAAAATGCCAAATGCCACGAAGCTCTAACGAAGTGAACCTTGGCAAAGTCCATGTGGATTTTTTTTATTTATTTATTTATTTATTTTTTATTTTTTTTTTGACTGCCAAAGATTTTGCCGATGCATAGGAAGTTGCTGCCGAAGCCTGAACAAATCCACCTATGGTCATGTTTTTTGTTTAATGAAATTGCTAAGAATGTACTCTAAACAATGCTAAAATGGCCCGATGCTCCCCGATGCTTTCGTGATCAAAGCAAAATGGAAATTATTTCTTGTTCGTGTGTCCATCCTTGCTCAACTTCGGGACTGTGTGACGCGGGCTTAAATTCATGCATCGACCCGAGTAATATTGTCATATTAGCCACCAGTGTAAAGCTGGACAGGCTTTTCTTTCTTACTGAAAGGGGGGGGGGGTGATGAATAAATCATCTAATTAAGAAAAAAAATGACGATGAACTTAGCTAATTAGTACCCATACTTGTTTCATAAAATGCAGTAACGTCACCATGTGTTGAACGATCATTTTTGCGAAACTATTGTTTTCCAAAGCAAGGTAAAAAAAAAGAGTGAAAACAAAAGTAGCAAACGGTCCCGGGGGGAGGGGGTCAAAGTGCTACCCATGCGTGTCCCCGCACCCTGAAAATGGACCCTAAACGTCTAATTGCATGAAGTCAAATTTGCACCCCTTTTCGACTTCAGACTGGGAAAAACATACTCTAAATGGCGTAAACACCGTGAAATTTTGATCCCAAAACAGCAATTTCCGCTGAAAACATTCCTATTTTTATGAAAATAGCGATTGAAATCGACGCCGCCGAAAGGCTGAAAACAGACCCATTTCGACGCTTTTTAGGCACACACATGCGTAGCACATCATGTGGTGAGTGACCCCCCCCCCCCCCCCCCCCCCCCTCCCCCGGGCAAATGGTCAACTGCAAACGGGAAATTTCTACCCATGGGGGTAAAGAAAAATGACCTGTTGCTCTTAAAAAGGGTAGGTCCGTATTAAACCACGCTACGCGTTATTTGATATGCCGCTCACCTTTATTTAAGCGTTAACATCATTAGATCTTAAGCGTTTGGCCATTTGATGAAATTTTGATTTTACTGACCACTTTAACCAATTTTGCTTTTACGACAGGTATAAAAACGCAGTAACACGATTGGATTGCTTTTTCATTTCAAAAGGTTGGTAACACCATCTGTGAGATATTGGATCAAACTTACGGAGACTTCGAATCAAGCAACTAAAACGGAGAGGTAAATTATCCCGTTTAAGATCTGTTTGGATGAAAAAAACAGGGACAGAAAATGAAGCACAATGAGAAGGTAAGTAAAATATTGTCTATTGATACTTCGTATAATAGTGGCGATGCAGTGGCGTCAAATAATATCTATATACTAGTACATTATCTTTCACTTGATTTGCCTCCCTTACCGAGCACATGTCTGCGCAGTCTCCGTTCATAACTAGAAAAATCGTAAGCCCATATCCCGTAAAGTGGCCACAAGAGGCTTGGCAAAAATCATGAAGAGTTATTATGTTTTAAAGACAATTGTACCAGGACAACTACCCCGGACAATAATATTACCACCAGGACCTTGTTGCATAAAACTTTTAACCGGAGTTTTTTCCGGTTAAAATCTGAAAACTCCGGTTAAAGTCCGAAAACTCCGGTTACAATATTTTTCTAGATTTTTTACTGTTTTTTCCATTGCATAAAAACATACCAGAGTTTTCAAAAGTATTAATGCAATAAATTTTTAGGGAGTTTTAAAACTCAGGTTGAATAACCTAAGAAATAGGTCTACATAAGCTGAGTTTTTTAACCCGAGAAAACTCGGGTTAGAAAAAAAGTTTTATGCAACACGCCCCAGGAAAACTACTTCCCAGAAATAGGGTCAGGGTGAAGTGAAGAGTTAAAGGGTAGATATTTGGCATGGGTGGTTGTGCAGGTGGTAGTTGTCCTAGAACCATCTTCAGGTACGAAAAAAAAAACGAAAAAAAAACAAACAAAAAAACACTATACCCTCTTCCCAAAAAGGGGTAACAATTAAACTGTTCCGGGTCCACAGGGGCCTACCGCATCTTCTATTGGCAATAAAAACCCTTAGGCCCGAATTCACAAACGTGGTTTAGTTAGTCCATGGTCTAAATCAGGTGGTTTGTGAATACCAAAAT
>CALNVZ010003469.1:0-22613 GCA_940671915.1 Paracentrotus lividus | reverse complement strand
TTGTATTTAACTCCCGTCAACGGTCTTTAAGTAGTGGGGTCACATTTTTCCCCTAAAGAAAGACACTTTCTGTCAGTAGAACTCTATACGCTCTCCTCATAAGAAAGCGTGAAATTCATGTTCGTTAATTTTCAAGCACTTAGGCCTACTTGTAAAAATAAAAGAAATCATATTAAACTAAATTATATTTATAGGTTATAGCCCTCACCGTAGCGTATCCAGAGGGGGGGGGGGCAAGCGGGGGCACGTGCCCCGGGCTGAGCTTCAGGGGGGCGCAAAAACGGAATTGGGAAAAAGAAAAGAAAGAAAAAGAAAGGAAAGAAGAAAAGAAGGAGAGGAAGGAAAAAGGAGATCGGTGATCACAGTGAATATTATTAATTTTGGGCGCCCCCCTCATAGGCACCACTAAGTTTTAACTTTTTGGGCGCCCCAAAAGTTTCTAGTTAATTTGTTTAGGTTTAGTACCTTCTATCTTAGTTCCGGGTCAATTGTGCGCCCCCCTGTAGGCCTATATGAAGATTCAAATCGGCGCCCTTTAACTTCAATTTTAGTTCCTTTTTATAAATGTTAAAATCAATTGTGTGCCCCCGGTGTGCTGCCCTCCTAATTCCTAATTTTAAGATAAATTTTGACATCCCCTGAGTTTCAATTTCATTAGAGCTCCTTTTAAAATATTTTAAGATCCAATTATGGCGCCTCAAATTTCAAGAATTCAATTTGCCCCCCCTCCCGCTTCAGATAACATGAACGGTCCCTATAAGTAAAAGGATTTTTTTCTGTCCATGCTTTTTTTCTCGCTGCCTTAATTACTCCCCTTTTTTGTTCTTCATTGTCATTGTCTTTGTTCCGTATTTTATGACTATCTGTTTCCAAGACCTGTTCCTTGCAAAGTTTATTTAAATTTAGAGCTCTCTAGAATTTTCGCTCGCGCTCTACGCTCGAAATTTATATGTTCAAAATCATTTGAGGAGGACCAACAAAAAAGTTAAATTTTATATTCTACAAAAAAAAAAACCGAATCCGAAGCATAGGCTACAATTCCAAAACATTTTGTTGCAATGGCCCTTTTGACACCCTGAAGGTAAGGCATTTTTTTTTTTTAATTGTACCTTCGTTTATAAAGAAATTTGTATTCATGATTCTTAAATGCAAGATTCGAGTAATGCAAGAACTCAAAAATTTTCGATCGCGCTTCGCGCTCGCATTAAATTAAAATATTTGAGAGGAAAATAAAGAAAAAAAGATAAATACTACGTGTATGTCACGGACAGCAAATCATCCCAGTCTGGGACATGTATATATGCACTGGTACAATAAACTAAACAAATCGTTCAGCAAAACTGCGGAGTAGACCGGGGGGGGGGGCGCAAAGCAAACAGTTGCCCCGGGCGCACTTGACCCTAGCATACGCCACTGCCTGAGCCACCGTACAGGTGGAATCTTCGGCCCATACATCCATCATTTACAGAAAAGTATTTGATGGACATAAAAATCGAATTGAATCTTTGTATTACAAAATTCATTAAAGATCATAATTCAACAATATAGCATTATGTATTCCTTCTTCTCAAATAAAGGATTTACAAGTTAAGGTTCTCTTAAATTAAAACCATTCTTTTCATATTGAGCACTATTACTTATTAGCTAAGTATCTAATACCACTTCTACAGACTTGAACTTGACCTCCACATTGTATGATGTTAAATTGCTTGTAACTTGTTTATGTTTTATGTTAATTCATGTTTATTTTGTTTATATTGTATTATTCACAGGGCCCCCGAAAAACAAATGTTATACCACTCACGGGCTACCTGTGAATAAACAGAATTAAATAAATAAATGAAAATTAGGCAAATGAAACACTATTGCACAATTATTTTGAACCTAAGATTACAGGGCTATTTATTCTAGGCGTAATTTGGTACTCTTTTCTTTTAATGCTATTATATTGAAAGACAAACATATAGTTTTCATTATCTATGCTCCCCTTTTTGCAAAAAGAAATGGCTTTTAATTGTCTAAATCGTTTATTTTTAGTATGAAAGTTTCTCCTTTCCACCTACGAATAGGGCGGACTTCTAGAATCTTAAAAATATGGAAGCACATTTCCCACTTGATCCCTGGGGCATGCCGCCCCTCCATGTTAGATTGATGCTAAAGAGTTGATGATTATGAGTAGTATGTATAGTATAGTATTCAAACAAATCAACTCAATGTGATACAATGCATAACATCAAAGAACTTAAAATGATAGGTTTGTGACCCCAGTGAAGCATTAGCTTGTACGGGCGCCCCTTTACACAGTGGTATATAGTAAAGGAGTAACATATTACAATGAGTATAACTTATGTACAAAGACACACACACACACACACAACATACACACACACACACACACCACATTCACTCCTCATACTATAGTTTACACTTTCATGTACTTACCTGATGCAATCTGTTGAAAAGGTGTTTTTCACAATGTCTAAACGAGTCAGTGTCACGCTATCTTTTATGTCATGGAGGTAACTTATTCCACTCTTTAACACATTACTATTCTAAATGATTTCAAGGCAGTTTGGGGTTCTCGCAAATGGTTGATGGATAAGTTTCTTTGACGAGTATGATAATGATGGATTGAAGAATTTTCCACCAACACATCAGTCAAAATGTATTACTTGCCTGATCGATATTTTTAAACATTAATGTAACACAATTAAGCAGAAACCATTTCCAAATGGTAAAATTTGCAGTTGTAAAAATAAAGGAGTACTTGGTGATCTATAATCTGAATATGTTATGTATTTAACAACTTTTTTGAAGAACTTGCAATTTATGTATAATGGTCCTAAATGTGTCCCAAGCAATATTGCCAGTACATCAAATGAGGCATGAACAATAGCCATTGTATAAAGTAACTAGGTCTGCTTGGGGGAGGAAATACCGAAGTTTGGAATTATTCCAACACTTCGAGACACTTTAGTACATACACTATCAAGGTGATGTTTCCATGAACCATATTCATCAACCCTAAACACCAAGAAATGCACATGTTGACTGAAGTTGATCTGTTGATTACCAACAACTAAGTAATAACACATCAGGGATCACCCTCCCTCTAGTCCATAAATCATACACATTGTTGTTATCCGGTTGTTAATAATAGTTTGTTACAACAAAAACATGCAAAGAGTTTACTAATTTCAGGTATTAACTGTCTGCAAAGAAGTATGAATATTCTTGTGAGAATATAATAAACAAGTATCGTCAGCAAAGAAGAATATGTAAAATATTGAGAACGAGTTGATGAAATCCATTAATGCTAAATCAGAAACAACAATGGCGCCAAGGGACAGATCCCTGTGGTACACGTACTTTACATTCTTGATTGTTGATTTAACACCATTAAAAAGCAACAAATTGGTATCGATTTTCTAGGTAACTTTTAAACCATTTAAGCTATACCTCCGAACACCATAATGTACAAGTTTTCTTAGAGTATACTGTTGTCAATTGTGTCGAATGCTTTTTGACAAGTTTCCAAAAAATTCCAAGCAATACTCCCATTATCAATTGCAGTAACTATTGTATTTACCAAATTCAACACACCCATACTAGTGGAGCAATTTTTACGGAATCCAAATTGCTGGGGATCAAAATATTATTAATATGCTAAAAAGTTCATCCCATCAATCTTTCTGGTAAACTATATTTCTCTAGATCTCTCTTGCAGAATCATGGTACAATGAATTGTCCTATAATCTCTCAATGCATTTCGATCCATTCTTTTTTGGTATACTGGAACCACTTTAGCTATTTTCACCATGTGGCAACTACCCTCTGAAACAATGATTTATTGAATATGTCACAAAGTGGATTGCCAATTAACTTGAATACAATCTTTATAATTCTAGGAGAAATATCAATCTGACCAGATGACTTAGGATGGTTTAAAGCGAGACAAAGTTAATAATCTCATGTACAGATGTTTGGTCTAAAAAAATAAGGAGGATGGTTACCCTTGAATCAACAAATAATTTTCGGAATGATGTCTGCACATGCGGATTTCTCTACTTATTTTGAAAAGGCAAATTTATTAAAATACTTATTAAAATATTTCTGTTTTTATCTAGTTTGATTTAAAGTGCGTTTCCCCATGGTACTTTCATCTGGTATGCGGATCACGTTTCCCTCTTACCAAGTAAATCATAATATGATACCAAGTCTTCCGAAGTGTCCCCTGTTATTTCTAAAACATATCTAATAATGTTTTTATTATGCAGACTAATTAGTCAATGTGTTTTATAGTCTACATATTTCCTTCTATTCACCTCATTTTTATGTCTAATATATGTACAGTTAAAGCTTGTTTTTATAAATTAACAGATTTCAGAAGACCTTGGGAATCCAGGTTTCTTGCATTTCTTTTCCTACTCAACTGAACAAAGAGGAAAATGAGATTCATACAAGTTACTGAATATGCTAAAGAACTTTGTAACTATCATCTGCCATTATAATATTATAAAGTTAAAGACAATCAGTGACAACAAGATCTTGCTTAATTTTTCAACTCTTTTTTTCCCCCCAACTTGTAATAACCCCAAACGTTTTTCTATACTTAATTTTTTTTTCTTTCACATTTTCCTTTGTAGAGACTTCCCCTTATAATGCTAAAAATGGGCATATATCAGCAAAATCTGAGCAAAGATTCAACAATCAAAATCACTTTGAATACAATTTGTGAAAATGTTATCTATCAATGTTTTGAAGTTGAAGAAGTAATACGAGTCGGTTTTGTTATTAAGCAAATAATCCAAAGATGTTAATAAATAACAAAGTCTTTTACTCTGCCATCAGAATCAAAGTTTATCAAATTGATATTAAAATCACCCATAAGAAGACATCTTCCTTTCTAGTCCAATAATTCATATGATGATCAAATGATGAATGAAGAAGGGATACTGTTATCCAGGTGACTTTATATACACACCCAACAATGGATTCGACATTTATCCATGACGACTTCTACAAAAAATACTTTCAACAGCATATTCACCAGATAAGCATACGCAATTGGTAATCGATACCATTCTCTAATGGTAATAATAATACCCACCACTCGTTTATTGGAATCTACAAATTTGTAAAAGAGAATATCCAGGAATGATATAAACATACGATGTATCTGTTGTATTGCTTGAAACCAGTCTGAAATCCATAATGATTGATAGCATTTTTACCGACGATATTGACGGAAGGAGAGCTGGAACATAAATTTTAACACTGCTATCTGATCATTTTTAACTAGATTTATCATAGACAATCTGACCATATTGAATATACAGATCAATGAACTTTAAGCCCCGTCTTTTAAAACGACCCCTTTTTAGTGTTAACCAATAAAGTTTTAAATTTCATGAATAGAAATCTTAATAACAACCAAGACAACAGAATTATTCCAACCTTACCTCAGATTACTTGCAAAACTTTATTATCATAATTTATTTTTTATATACGATGTAATTTGTATAAAATATATCCAATAGTATATAATTTCCAGGGAGGGGGGGGGGGTTCTTTGTAATTCTCAACTAGTTTGTAAAATTATAATAATAATACTTATTTAAATGGTATTCAATACTATTAATGACTACAATTTCTTATACTTGCTACTTCTTTGAGGCAAAATGAAAAGACAAAAGTTGCTTTCTAATGAGAGGATTACTATTTATTTCCAAAATTGTCTCAATTTCCTATTCATAAAATATCTGAAGTTTCGAATAGGTTGATGTTATTACACAGTTTATATATCTATATATTATATATATATATATATATATCTATATATTATATATTATATATATGTGTGCGTGTTTTGAAATAAAAGTCTGGGACCTGTTCATGTCCAAAAGTTGAGTCTCATCGCACTTATATATATATATATATATTATTATCATAATAGGTTTTGCAGATAATATAGACACTTAATTTTAAAACGGTTTTTAATAATTATTGAATTGCTTTTAGCAAAATCAGGGAAATAATGCAGTCAAAGATCTTGTAAATTTGTTTTTCTATGAGGGGCTATTAACGTTACTTTGCCATGGAAATATTTCTGTACATAAAATTTCTGTTTTACACTTAAAGACACCTGCGGGCTGGAGTTTACATTATTACAAAATAAAGTAAAATCTAAAAAGCACAACGCTGAAAATTCATCAAATCGGATGATAAATAGCAAAGTTATGAATTTTTCTTAGGTTTGAATTTTTAAATGAAACGTTCTTCAAATTTGGCAACTGATGATGTTCACAGTCCCTACTTTCTTTATTTTTTATTATAAAATACCCAATTATCAAGATTTTCGCCCCAAGGACATAAAAAACATGGATTAATTCTTATGGAATGTTCAGGTCACAACGTAATTTTACATATTTCAGTATGAGTGATATATTTTTCTGTATACGCAAAGAATTGAAAAAATGATGATAAGTAGGATTTTCATATAATTAAAATATTACAAAAATTACGGGGACTATGACATCATCAGTTGCTCATAGTTGAATAATTCAAATATTCACGAGACCTGTCATAGACTGCCAAGAACTGTTTTCACAAAAAAGTGATTTCTCTGATCCTGTTTAAAACACTGTTTCGTTCATAAAGTGAATATTGTTTTTCTGGCTCAAGCGACGTTATGTTCCACCGTATTAATTTTTTGATGTGTTTGTCACCGCTTTCATTTTCTGGATCTGGGTATATCTTGGAACGTTCCCTCAAACCCTTCCCGGGGACCTTTACTTCAAAAAAGTTGTTCACCCCCAGAAGATGCCATTTTCGTATTTTTTCTTAATTTTGGGGCCATTTTGTTCACGCGACCAACAAGGCCCCTCACTCCTACCCCAAGGAAACACGTGTCTGAGGTTGGAGAGATTTTGTTATTGTTCTTAAATTAAATCTAGTTCAATGGGTTTACAGGCTCGACTCTTTTGTCTAGGGGAGGGGTCAAAATTTATTTTGATGGGTTTAACATTCCAATTTATTATTTTTACACCATGGAAATTTCTATCTTCCCAAATTGTATTGTAAAATCCCTCAACCAAACATAAATCAAAATGAAATTTTTTTAATAATGACTATTTACAGCCTTTTCATCAAGGCTAACAAAATTTAGGGAAAATGTGATATTTTTAAGGGTTAAAGGTGGTTTTTCATTTTTTTTTTGGTTTTCAGCATGTAAGATGGAATAAAATATTCCGAATTTTCACCAATCCTCGTTTTCTACTTTCAACCCCTCTTCCTACACAAGAGGACCCTTAGCCTTGTCCCCAGAAATATAAGATTTAACTTAAAGAACAATAATAAACAGTTACATTTCAGTCGCTTTCCTGGAGGTAAGTATGAGTGGGGCTTGATCGGCCGGGAAAAAAACAAAAAAATTGCCCCAAAATGAGAAAAAAATTGACAAAATGGGCCCCACGGGAGGTTGACAAGAACTTTTTGGAAAAAGGTCACGTTGAAGGTTGGGAAAATGTCCAAAGATATTAGCAGGGTTCCAAAAAGTAAAAGCATGGACAAAACATATTCAAGAAATTAAAGTCAGAGCAAAATCATGTCTTCTATAGCGGAAAAAAAATATTCCACCTTTCATGACGGACAGCGTACAAATTTACCCTTGTATTACGTGTACTTAAATTATTCAACTCTATTTGAAAACTATCAATGGTATAATTATGTCAATTTTATTCTTTGTAAATGCACGCAATTCGGCTTTGCCCAATGATGTTTTGTTTTTATCAATAAACCATTTATCTACCTTTCTATCTATCCATCTAAGACCACTGAGGCGTTAGTGGCAGGATAAAAGTGGTGTTTATTTAAAAACATTTATTAAAAATTCGAATAGTTGTTAAGATGTCAACATTATAACGCCCCAAATTGTTATTGTTTCATTTAGTAAGTAGTGCATTGTCTATACTTATGTATAAGCCGAAACAAAAATATTGTTAGATAGACAATTAATTTATTCATTTTCTCCAACAGTAGAAACCATGCCAAGTGGTATAAAAACACAGCGCAACTGCTTGTTGGTAAATATTGGGAACCAGAAGCCATGAAAAAGATTTTTGCGGCTGCCCGGGCGGGGATTCGAACCACGACCTGTGGATTGTTAGACCACCTCATAACCGGCCTAACCACCAGAGTGCCCAAAAATATTGTGTTTATTATTTCTTGTTCAAAAATACATACTTTTTTGTTTTCCAATTCTATTATATATGAATTTTGGTAAATCTTTAAAAGTAATTTCTATCCCTTTAAAAACACATGCTTTATTTACCATGTTTTGTGATATTGAAATAATAACTTTTATAATGGCTGTTGGCGTACATTTGTGAAAAAACCGCTAAATTAGAGACTTTTCTTCCACCTCCCCTGTCCTATACTTTTATTTATTACTTCATAATGTCTGCATAGTTAAACGGATCGATATACCGTTCGTCTTAGACCCCTGATTTTACCATGCACTCCTATATTTTATAATAGGCGTAATCCGTAGTGCTCTTTCAGATAAGCCGATTTCCTGAAAACGTTCTCGCGTTGATCGCGAGGAAATTCTCAGGTATGTTCTGCAGACATGAATAGCGTATGTCTGCAGGGTCAATCAGATGCCTAAATATTAACTCTTCGGCTTTGCTGACGCGGGATGCGTGGCTGAGATTACATAAATTTTCATCGTCCACCCTTCTGCCTTTCTTTGGCTCCAGTGGACGCCCCCATAAAAGTTTTAAAAAAATTATCCAGAGAAACCAAATTACTGCATTTCCAAAATATATTATGAAGCAGTGAGAGGGGGGGGAGGCCACAAAATATTGCAGACCTCCGAAACAATTGTTGAGCCCCAGCTCGAATGACAATTCTCCCGACTTCTCCCTTACAATTAAGATAATCCAAATGCGATCAAAAAATAGTCCCAAATCCCTCTCCAAACCGTCTCATGACACGTGAGATACCACCCGTAATATTTCAAATTGTATTCTCTTTTGGATGAATAAAGCATTTTTTCCAAACAGGTAAATTCCGTCTTGTAAGAAATAAATAAAAGAAACTTGATTGTGTTTAAAAAATAATAACAAAACTATGTTTCAAAATAAGTGTTGTTATCATATGTCTAAATTGTTAGTCCATTTTAAATGAAACATGCAGGTATTGACGACACATCAAAGCTAATATGGTCTCTTACAGAAGGTTATTTAATTTACAATTTATTTAATTTATTTATTTTTCTCCCCCCTTTTTATTTTTTAATCTTTTTAAGTTTTTGAAGGACAAAGTCTTCACTTTTAGAATAGCCTACACCAAAATGGTCGACAACCATTCCGTTATGAACTAATATTACAACATAAGACTTATAGTAGATTTATAAATCAGGTATTTTAGCAATACTTATGCGGGCATAAAAAAGTAGTAATGACGTCCTTGTACACAAAACATCGAATAAACAAGGAAGTAGTTATAAGCACAGCTGGCAGGGGATTATCGTTATCAGTGTCTATCACAGACCAATCGTTGCGCTGTAATCATTGCATGCGTTAAATTCTACTGCCGTAATATGTGTCCCTCGCTCTCACTCACTAGGGACGTGACCTTGCACCAACCAATCAAACGATAATCACAGGCTGCGGTTTATAAGCAGAAGTTTCATTTTACAGAGCAGTAGATAAAACCGATGATCATGAGTTTTAACTCTTGCGCGTGGCTGTAAAACCATGATCCAAGGTTTTACTCTGCGTTGCTCTTGATAAAACCCATTGATCATAGCTTGTAACTCTGCGTGCTCTTGATAAACCCATATCATGCGATTTTAATCTCTGCGTGCTTTGATAAAACCCATTGATATGGGTTTTAACTCTGCCGTGGCAGATAAAACCCATATCATGCGGTTTTAACTCTGCGTGCTCTTGATAAAACCCATGATCTGGGTTTTAACTCTGCGTGCTCTTGATAAAACCCATGATCATGGGTTTTAACTCTGCGTGTTACAGATAAAAACCCATGATCATGGGTTTTTTAACTCTGCGTGCTCTTGAAAAACTCCTATGATACATTGTGTGTTTGTTGGTTTTTTTAATCTCCCTGCTTGTGCTCTTGAATTAAACCTTATGATCATTCGGTTTAAAATCCTCATTATGATCTATGGGTATTTCAAATATTGCAACAGTCTTCGCATTTCCATACTCGTCGTGCTCTTGATTCAATACCCCTAATTGATCATGTGTGTTTTTTATACTCTGCGTGCTCTTGATAAACCCATGATCTATGGGTATTTTCAAAATATGCTAACAGTTGCAGTTCCATAGGATAGGCACGGTGGAAACACAGTTCTATGTACACTGGGCTTCAAGCTCAACCACCGCCCAAAGTTAGTGAGAGAAGGGGGAAATCTCAGTATCTCCGAGAAATTCGGCGTCGTTCTTGGCAACGTGAGAGTTCGTGTACAAGCAGTAGACATGGTAGAGTCATGGGGACTGTGTTTTCAATTCCAAGGTATCCTCGGCAGGGTAGTTTAATTGGACCTGATGGTACTTTAGAGGAAAGATAAAGGTAGTAGGACATGCTCGCGAATGGGACCATCCACGAACAGTTTCAGTAAGGCTGCTTTTTAGCTGGATCACAGAGGAATATACACCCTGGGTAATAAACATAAATAAAAGTCTGGAATTGTTTTTACTTTTAACAATGTTAAATTATATCGACACGGTGTTTTTTCGTAACAACCTATGTAAAAAAAAAAAAAAATAAAAAATAAATAAAAACAAATTAAAAAAAAATTAAAAAAAATAAATAAAAAAAATCAAAAATAAATAATAATGGATAAGAATTGTGGAAATTATAACAATAGATAGATTCCTTTGAACCGTAGTGATGTGTGTTTAGGTGCTCCGGTTATCCGTTATTTCATGTATCGGCCTAAGTATGGTGATTCATAGGCATACCCAGTTACGGCATTTTACAGAAGAGAGTTAATTTTGATAGGAAAAGAACATAGATTGGTAAGAGATTTACTAGTTTATTAGTATTGTTATTGATAAGCTTGTAAGTTTAATGCTTCCAGTAAAACAGTTATTAAATAACGCTTAAATGGTTGTTTTTGTTTAGAATCCCAGGTCGAAAATTCCCATAGGCTCCATTAGCCTGTTGGACCATCAGAACCATTAGGATTTAGGGCTGTTGGTCTCTAATGGTTTCTAATGGTTTATGAAATATGGGACCCACAGAACCATTAGAAATTTCTAATGGAAAAATAGACATTTTCTGTTGGTTCCATTAGAGATTTTTTCTATTGGTCACATAGACATTTTCTAATGGACCAATAAGAAATTAATTAATGAAATTAGTGTAATAAAATTCTTTTGGATTATTTCGGCTAACAACTCACAGAAACATGTTGACATTAACAGTGAGTCCTACCATATCCAATCTATCCTAACCTATGCTATCCTATATTAAGGCCTATTACTACTGGCAGATTGTCGACCCCTGCTATATAAAAGTACTACAGGTAAAATGTTTGCCAGAAAGACAGTTACTTAATATCAAATTACACTTTTGTTAATGAAAATATGAAGAATTGTCATTATGAATCAATTTGAAATTGTGTTAAACTAAAACACTAATAAACTAAATTATTTTTTAATTAGATATTAATTTAAGCCATCAGCTTACATGGCTAAAAATTGCATATTCTATTTATTTTCACCTTTTTTTCCAAATCTCAGAATACTGCTTATGAATATTCATTGACCACAGAAACCATTAGAAACCAATAGAAACCAACAGAAACCAATAGAAACCAGTCAGAAATAACATCTGAACAGAAAATTACAGAAACCGTAGAAACCAACAACAAACCGATATAAGCCAACACAAACTGATACAAGCCAACGGGGAGGGTCCACGAGGCCGAGGGCCCACGAGGCCGCCAGGGGCAGAGTCCCACGAGGCTGAGCGCGCCACGGAGCGCGGAGTATTTTTCCATGAGACCGATTTTTCTCATATTGTATTTTGCAATATACTGCTCGGCCTCGTGGACCCTCGGCCTCGCAGACCCTCGGGCCTCGCGGGCCCTCGGCCTCGAGGGCACTCAGCCTTGTGGGAACCACAAGCAACAGAAGCAAGCTAATAGAAATCATAGAAACTAAATAAATAAATTATGGAAAACCACAAAAGCTGATAGAAACTAATAGAAACCATTAGACACCACTGGGAACAAAGAAAAATAGAAAACCCCAATAGAAATTGTATATGGGACAGCCTGAAACTAATAGGCCTAGAGACCAATAGCAATAGAGTCTGATGGTCTGTGTTGGTTTATGGGTCCAACAGCCTGGAACCAATATAGACCAATAGAGACCATCAGACTCTATTGGTTTATGGGTCCAATACAAGGCCAGAAAACCAATTTGTATTGGACAATAGAGGTTGATGGCCAGACACCAACAGAATCTCTTGCTATCTATTGGAGCCTATTGGTCCTCTGTGGGTCCATTAGGGATTCTGATATTCCCATTGTATTGGTCTCTATTGGAATACAATTGATATTCTGATGGTCATTAGAAACCATTAGAATCCATCAGACACCATTAGAAACCAATAGAAATTTTATGTTGGTTTCTAATGGAGCCTATTGGGGAATTTCGACCTGTGGGATTCTTGTACCTCTAGAAATGTAGAGTCTGTGCAGCAGAAGACATTGCAGTATTGTTTGCCATTGTGTTTACATGAATCGTTGGATAATCATACAAAAAAGAAAGAACTAGGCTTTGTGTCGAAATATTTTAGGGGTGTTCGAAGAAAATCTGAGAATAGTTAGCAAAGTATGACGGTGTATAGTGTTTAGAATCAAGAAACTTTTTCGGTGTTAAATTGTGCAGCTAATCAGTTGTGATTTTATTTTTCTAATAGGAATAGATGGTTTGAACTTGATAATGAAGTTTATTTCATTTATACCGAGTTCTCCTTCGAATGGTTAAGACTCAGTTAAAATGTAATTTTGAAATGATGGCAGATGGCAGTGATTTGAAAAGGGGTATTTCATGTATTTGGGTTACGGAGTTATAATTGGAAAAAATTGGTTAAGGTTGTATTGACAGTGAGGTTCGATTCTTTTGTTGAAAAATAAACTACCTGACAAGAGACTTCCGAAGTAGGAAGTGCATGTACTTGCTGTATTAATAATAGATAGAATTATAGGATATGATAGGAACTGCTTTATGCGTTATGTTAATGTGGCTTTAAGATTTGGAGTCTAGGTATTTTGGTATGTCGTACGCGTTCTATTCAGTCATAAATTCTATTTATCTATTTAAGATTTTGACAATCGGACATAGTTTGGGTCTAGAATAGTTCTTAAAAAAGGGAGTGTCAAAATGCCGATAGAACGAATTGTTAAACAATTATTGTTTAATGTTTAGTAAGTCATCAAGGGACGATGACTTGGTAGCGGAAGGTTGTGAGGAGCCTGGAATTGTATCTTATTAATGTAATACGCATTGTACGCATTGAGATCGTTGGCGGGCGGCTATTATAACCTCTGACCTCACTCCGCTACATCTCTCCTTTAGGTAAGGATATCTCATTTCTTGTTCTCGTTTTAATTTACCTATTTCCTTAATATTTAGATTTGTAAGAACGATTCGACATATAACAGCAAGAGATAAACACTTAAGGAAGAAGAATAAGTTGAAATAATTTAGATGTTTTAGATAGAAGGTGTGTTTTGAAGTGGTTTTTGTTATCTTACTTGAAGGTGATATGTCGGTATGTGCTGTGTGCAATGAACGCGTATGAACGGTGTTTTATTGTAGCATGTAACAATAGGGCTGAACCTGACCCGCACAATGGTGTCGCAAATGAGAGAATCTCCTAGAGGCATTATTGTGTTCATTCAGGATTATTTAGTTATTGCTCTTGTTTGCTAAACGAATGCTTATTTACTGTTCTTTATAATAAATTAACACATTTCATTTTGACTCCGCTACATCTCTCCTTAGCGGCCAGTCGATGTAGGCCTACACCAAGAGAGGCTTCTCAGACTGGAGAAGTAATAAAGTACCAAGCCTGAGACCTGAGACCAGTGTCTGTTTACACATTCTGTTCGGGTGCTGAGTGTCCCCACCCCTTCCCCAAGTCCTTACCATTCGGCCCCCCCCTACAACATAATGATTAAAAAAAGAAGATAAAGTACCTTTATCATGATAACAATATTTCATTTGATATAACAGGATTTAATCATTTCAAAAGCACGGGGACATTTTCGCGGAGAAATTAAAATAATATTCGATAAAACTAACACAATTTCTGTTTAATGAAACGCGGGTATAAAGTAAACATGTAATTTGGGCAAAAACGTATGAGACTAAACTATACTGAAGCTTATTGGGAAAGTAGTATAATTTTTATTTCCAAAGTTGTTATAATAAAACTTTAGAAACTAATGTCAAACAAAACAAAGCAAACATTAAAAAAAGAATTGATATTACTTTAGATTAAATGTCCATAAAAGGACCCAATTTTAAATTCTTCTCCCCGACAACGACAATAAAAATAATTCAGATTATAATGTATGTTTGAAAAGCTTAAATATCATTCCTCTCTAGATCTGTAAAGAGAGCGACGAGATCGAGAGCTTCGAAAACAAAGGGCGGTTTGAAGACACCATATAAGTGATTTTAAGACACCATAAGGGAAGATCTGCCAGTTCAGACCACCACCGTGCACGACCGCTTTGTGGACGGGTGAGGAGCGCTTGTTCCGTCCTTACACCATTCATAAACCGTTTTTACAATGCCATTATACCGCCCTTACACCGGGTCTCCGTCGACCGAGGCCTGCGGTTCATGCCCGGCGAAAATTTTGAGCATGCTCAGTCATGCTCAAAATATTCGCCGGGCATGAACCGAAGGCAAAATCAGAAGACGGGTCATCACCGACCCACCGTGTATTATCTCCGGGTATCCTCCGTGTCCCGTCGTTCGTATCAACTTCTTGTTTCGCACGGTTGCGAACGGTGGGAAACGGTGAGTCACCCGGCGAAGAAAACAAATTTGTTTTTCTTGTCAGAGAGCGTTGAGGCCGGCGGGCAAGCGGTAATCACACGGACAATAGGAAAGCGTGGACTATATATGAGGACGGTCAGCCCGGTACCATCAGGCTGGCTAGGACCTGGTATAGACCCGGTATAGAACGATACAGACCCGGTATAGAACGACACCGACCCGGTGAAAATTAAGAAAAGTGTAATGTGGCCAGTGCCGTTCTATTGCCGTGTTGGAATTTGTTGTTTTTTGGTGAACGGCGAAAACCCGTTCAATTTACCCGGTAAATGTGACACCTCCATTAAGCTGCTAGAATGTAACCCGCTGCTAGAGTGTAACTCGTCCGCCTAAGTTACTGATAATAACGACTTATTCAATAATCATGAATTAAAAATTTTGTGAAAAAAGGCAATTTAAATAAAAAATTAAATAACTGGCTTGTGGTCAAACCGGATCGAGACGCCTTTGTTCTTATAGGCTGATTAATTATAAGTGTAGATAAATATTAATGATTAGAAATACGATCAAACCAATTAGGCCTAGAACACAAAACAAGTTCAATCGACAACTGCACGTCAAGGCGGTCAACATCGAATGTGTAGCGGGCGCAGTCGGCTGAAGAAGCGGAAGCTAGCCGAAAACATGTACTGTTCGAGTGGACGATTCGTGAATTGCAAGTGTGATCAATGCAGCTATATTTGTTATTTTAAGATAATAAATGACTTCTATTTTCTCTGATACTTTCAGATAATATTAATTGTAAACGTATGCAAGATATTACATAAAATTATAATACACAAGCTTTTGTGGATATTTAGCATTATTTTGCGAAGAAAGCAAATGCCGATCATAGCCGTGATTGCAAGAGATGAAAGTCGTTCGCATATTCTAAACAAACTGACTACTTATCAGCAGGCCCGTAACCAGGGGGTTCGGGGGTTCGAACGAACCCCCCCCCCCTCCGCTGGCGAGTAGGGTCCGCTTGACCATAAAAAAAGAGAGAGAGAGAGAAAGAAAAGGAAAAGGAGAAGGGCCACCCCAATTTATTGCAAAAATGCTCTGCATTCAATGACAACATAAGAAATTAAAGCAGCTTGAAGTACCTTGGTTTCAGTTCCTTAAGTGGAAAAATCTTTCGCTCGCGCTCCGCGCTCGTCTGTACTGTATTAAAAAGGTTTCCCCTTTGTGGTTATTTTGAAGTCTGAGGTAATTAGTTGTAAAATGCGCTTCTTTCATAAGGGGCTCATGAATGTATACAAAATGCTCACGGGCAATGTGCTTAAACAAATTCCCCTATTCTCAGGTTCGTATCCAGGCCCGTAACAAGGGGCACCCCTGCCCCTCGCAAGCAAGGAAAAACCCCACTTTTTCAGAAATGCTGCAGATACGAAACGAAACGAAACGAAGCTTTAAAAAACTGTGGTGTTAATTTTTTTTTAAAGTACCGACCATAAAGTTAAGGTTCGGTTGGTCAATCGGGACCATCGTTCATTTTTTCTCCTTTTTTCCCTGTTTTTACTCTCTTTTTTTTGGGGGGGGGGGCGGACTCGCTCGGTCCCCGGATCCGTGCTTGTGTACGAATTCGTATACGACCTAGAATTTGAAATAGTTTTTAAAAAAAACCAAAAAACAACAACAACAAGGTATATAAGTCCGTGTATAGAATCGTTTTCACTATAGAGATTTGCTGCCCATGTTTAAATATTCTAAAGGCGCTATCTTTATTTTAAAGAGAAAATATAATTTTCATTTTTGTTATATATACGCGCTCTTATTTCTTTTTAAAGGGAGCTGATCATCAGCTCGTGAGAAATTAAAACAGAGCAATATAGGGCAAGATGTGTGAAAAACCCATACTTTCATTTTAATATACGGAAAATTTCCGGCTCGCACTTCGCGCTCGCAACGGTAACCCCTAGAATACGAACCAATCACTGATTCTTGATGCCCAGATTTACGAAGTAATTGTTGGCCTTTTTTGTGTTTCGCTTCGCGTTAGCAGTTTTTTTAAAAAAGGTGATCGCTTGTGAAAAATCAAAGCAAACAAATAATGGACAATATGACTTGTGTGAAAAAAAAATATTCTCATGTTGTTATTATAAGGAAAACTTCCAGTTCGTGCTTCGCGCTCCCAAAGTTTACCCTTTGATTACGACCCATTCAATGATTCTTGATGCCCATAATACAAAGTGATTACTAGTTTATTGTTTTTCCGCTCTCTGTCCATGCTCGCATGATTTTTAAGGGAGGTGGTCATCAGCTTCTGAAGGAATTAAAACCAAAAATATATAACTAAGAGGCGAAAAGTGTCTAAAATACACAACATTTAGGTCATTATAAGCCAAAAATTTTCGGCTTGCGCTTCGTGCTCACAAAGTTCTCTTCGGGAAGCCCATTAATTTATTCATAACGTCAAAAATTGAAGTGATGCTATATAATTTTTTCCGCTCGCGCTTCTCGCTCGCAATTCATTTTTGTTTTAAAGGAGGTTATCGTCACCTTTTCAAAAATGTGCATAAAACATACATGCCTTAGATCATTATAAAGCAAAATTTTGGCTCGCGCTTCGCGCTCGAATAATTCATTCCTAAAAAAAGGTCCACTTTTTCAGGTTTCGAACCCCCCCCCCCGAAAAAATCCTAGTTACAGGCCTGTTATCAGTCACTTTTGCTACAGTCACACAGACACTTACGTTTAGTTATGTCCGCTGCGTATAGACTAGGCTGAGTGGACGCAGCATGAACGCAGCATGGACGCGGTCATCCGCAAGGAACGTAAGTATACGTATCTGTCCGAAACTGAACCGTATCGGTACGCACAATGACGGAGCCAAGCCTGCGAAATTTTGAAATGTTCAAAATTTCGCAGTGCATCTTTACAGATGCCGACGTACGTAAGTAACCGTAACTAAACGTCACTTTCCGTAAATGAACGTAACTATCCGTATTTGGGACGCAGATCATTCGGGTAAATTCTTAAGTTCCGTCCATTTGCGTTTATTTGCGTCCACCGTAAGTATTCGCAATTATCCGTAATTAAACGTATCAAACGTTTAATTATTCAAAAACAATACACTTAAGAGGCTGCGGACAAACACTTAAGCGTTGCGGATAATTGCGTCCTCTCACGTCTTGGAGCTCCCGAACACCCGTTCTTGTTTGCACATGGATAGGGGTTATATAAATGTGATAGCTTCGAGGGGTAGGTCCTAAATTTCCTAGAGGGAGGGGGGGGGGGGACAAATTTAAAAATCCTAATAATTCAAGCGAGCTTCCACTCAATAAAAAAAAACAACAACAATGGAAACAAATGTTCGAAACCTATTTGATTGAATTCCTCTGCAATTAAATCTTATAACTCAATAATTTTCCCCCTTTTTTATATGACAAGAATATATTGAATAATTTAGTTTAAAATTCGCTTTAGTTGGATAATCCCTAGCATAAACATGGTTATGACCTCTTTAGAGCTCGATGCCCGGTCAAGAAGGGTTTAATATTGATATCCATTTGTTTAGATTATGTCATTTAAATCACGTGAGCGCACAGCGCAAATACTCTATTTACCATTTAATAATTAGAAAGCACGGCAGTCTGATCTGTTTGGGCTACAATTTCATATTTTCTAAATGATAGAATGCGAGAGTGAACAAAAAATATGCTATAATGATTTGAAAACAAGGCAAGTTATGCACTCGCCCCCCCAAAAAAAAAGAGAAAAAATTTAGCATTAAAATCACTTTAATATATTCTCTTTTTGCTTTTCAATTTTATAATTACCTCAATATACGTGAGGAAAATGTGAGAGCAAAAAGAAGAGGGCCCCAAGTTGAAATTCTCTTTTCCTCTTCTATATAATTGGGAGTTAAAATTTTGATAAAGGGAGACTTCTTTAAAAACTGTAATATAATATAATAATCAATTGCATAAATTAGGGATTTCCCTGCATGTTGTCTCTTCTGGGATGTTTTATTTTTTTATTGGTTCTTTTATTTACACAAAAAATAAAAAAATAAATAAAAAATAATTCGTTTTTGTCTGTTTATTAGGGACCGAATCTTCTTTAATGGCCTGTATATAGAAGCGATATAAAAAGTGGTTTGAAACCTAATCAGGCCCCCCCCCCCCCGCCCCTCGCTCGCTCTCTCTCTCTCTCTCTCTTTCTTTCTCTCTCTCTTTAGTGGAGGAGGGTGTTTGCCCCCTGGATCAACGTCTGTTGTCCTGTAACCCTCTTCAGCCTTTGTCTGTATACTTACCACTTTGCTTTAGGGATAGGACTTTGAAGCCATATAACTAGCAATGGCGGATCCAGGCGGGGGCGCAGGGGACGCGCCCCGCTATAAATTTGAAAACCGCTCATTGACTGTACATGTTATAATCTGAAAATTTCGGTGGCGCCCCTCCCCCTTATCCTGAAACCCTGTATCCGCCACTGACTAGCAGAAATAGGAAAGGTGATCTATTAGCGAAGATTTAAAAAAACCCACATTCATTGGCCAGAGAGATATATATTTTTTCATTACAATTCCCATTTATCTGTATACGTTTGTAAATCCCCGCAAGTGTTCAGAAGTGTCCGGAAGTTTCCGAAAGTCGGAAAAAACAAAGGCCGAGTAGACTCGTAAGTTTATTCGTAAGTGGACCCAAGTGTCCGTATCTGGTCGTAACTATTCGTATCATCCCGTATATTTTCTAATTATTGAGGCGTGACGGGAAGGCATCCGTGGGGATCCGCAGAAAAAAATGACTTTTTTTGGACGCAACGCTGGACGTAACTCAACGTAAGTTCTGTGTGACTGTAGCATTAGGCGGGAGTGAGTTACACTCTAGCTGTGCGTACACCAATAAAACCAGCCCAAAGCAAAATCCATTGTGGCCACGGAAGCCACTTATTTCCGCAGCTCTCTCAACACAACTTATATTAGGCCTATCATGATTATGACAACACTCATGACACTACACATGCTAAATGAGTTAAAGACCGTTGACGGAGTAAATACAACCTTACATCGATTAAAAGCTAAGTAGGCGTATAACATAAATACCCCCAAAATAAATTAAATTTTCATAACAGTATTCATAAAAAGATGATCGAACCTCAACCAGGCCATCCCTCCCATGTACTCGCAAAAAAGTACCCCTATTATATAATGCGGCTGATGACGTCAA
The DNA here is from genome assembly GCA_940671915.1 of Paracentrotus lividus. Taxonomy (NCBI): domain Eukaryota; kingdom Metazoa; phylum Echinodermata; class Echinoidea; order Camarodonta; family Echinidae; genus Paracentrotus; species Paracentrotus lividus. The sequence goes on along the minus strand of CALNVZ010003469.1, from coordinate 2,356 downwards.
AGAAGTTTAAGGGAATGCTAGGCATGATTGGGTTTCGCCTTTAGAAAACACGTTTGTATTGCTATGTCAGAACAATAGAATTCTAGCACACATGGGGTCTATTGTTCTGACATAGCAATACAAACGTGTTTTCTAAAGCCGAAACCCTATCATGCCTGGCAGCAGCATTCCCTTAAACTTCTTTGACGTCATCAGCCGCATTTTATAATAGGGGTACTTTTACGAGTACTTGGGAGGGATGGCCTAGTTGAGGTTCGATCACCTTTTTAATGAAATACTTTCTAAATGGAAGATAAAAATGCTTAAATTGGGAATTGTTGTCTTAGGAAGAAATATTAGCTTTCGTTTTATATGAAATTTTGGTTTTCATTTCTCGGTCCGGTCTGGGACTTTAACAGACATATTCCGATTCACTTTTGTCAAAGATGTACTTGGAAGGGAGAAAGAAAGAGAATGCATATCGGGCAAGAGAAAGTACAGTGTCCTTCATAATGGTGGTTGATATATTTTTTTGCCGCTCTGGCAACATGATTTTGCTCCGGCTTTAATCTATTTAATATGTTCGTCCCTGCTTTTACTTTTCCGGACCCTGGCTATATCTTGAACATTCTTCCAACCCTTCACGGATTTTTTTTTTAATTAATTTTTTTTTTTTTTTTTAAAGCTTTTGTCATCCCAATGATGGCATTCCCCCCCCCCCTCATTTTGGGGCCACTTTTGTTTACCCGGCAGAGCTCCCCTCAGTCATACCCCAGGAAACGCGTCTGAGACGTATTGTTTATAATGTATTTTAAGTTAAATTTAGATTCATGGGGACAGGCTTAGGTCTCTTGTCTAAGGGAAGGGTTGAATCAAAAAGTGAAATTGGTTAAAATTCGGAATATTTTATTCCATCTTTATGCTAAAAACAGTATAAATAAAACTGAACAACCTTTAACCCTTTATTGTTATCATTTTCCCTTAATTTCTTTTTAAACCTTGATAACAAATTTGTAAATGGTCATTATAGATAATATTCTACTTCGATTTATGTTAAGCTGATATTTTACAATACAATTTTGGGACGATAGAAATTTCAATGGTGTAAAAATGAATAAAATCAATGTTGAACCTCAATCAAAATACATTTTGGCCCCTCCCCTAGACAAAAGATTATAGCCTGTAACCATAAAACTAGATTAAATTGAAGAGCAATAACAATTCTACACCTCAGAAGTGTTTCCTTGGGTTATGGCCGAGGGGGCTTTGGTGGGTCGCGTAAACAAAAAGGGGCCCCAAAAATAAGAAAAAATGACAAAAATTGGCATATTCATGATATTGGCGGGTGACAAACTTTTTTGAAAGAAAATTCCCCGGTAAGGGTCGAGGGAACGTTCATGATATAGCCAAGATTCCGAAAATTGAAGGCGGTGACGAACACTTCAAGAAATTAAAGCCAGAGCAACATAATGTCGCTGGAGCCAGAAAAAAATATCCCACCTTTATGACGAACAGTGTATTTTATGTAGATTTATTTTATCTTATTTTTTTTTTCCTGCATATTTTTTTTCTTGTAGATATCTAAGAAGGACAATTTAAATGTATTTAATAATGGCTCTGAATACAATGTTCTGTTTGTATTACGGGTTTTTTTTTTTGATCAGTGCACACCATTTTGTCTCACTGGACCCCCCCTAAAAAAAAGGTTGTTTTATATTCCTTCAGTTTGTGTGTATGTGTTCTAAACGAGTTATGGTATTGCTCTTAAATTTGGAGGCATGAGATCACCAACTTATTTTTTTTTTTTTCATTTATTATTATTTTTTTTTTTTACAGGGGTTCATTTTTTTTTACACGTAGAGTTAATTGCTTCATTTTTTGGAGAGCACGTTTTTGACGGAACATAATTTGACCACATTGTAACGTGAACTGTTTGAAAAATAAGAGGATGTTGGTAAAGTAAAAATTATAAGTTTGTTGCAAGTGTTCTTACAGACAAAAAGAAATGTTCATCAAGTGATGTCTAATTATGCGTAAAACCACCGATTTCGGAGAGGACATTTTTGACGAAATTGGCACCCCTTTTTGGTTACTGGTTACAAAAAAAAATCAAATTAACAGTAGCTTCTGAGGTTTTCAATTTTTAAAACAATCGAATTTCAGGAGTCAATTCTGATTGGAAAAACAAGCCTAATGATTGTTAATAATACACATGCACAGGCTCAAAGCAGACAAAATAAAATGAGACAGTAATTTTGCCTTAAACTACCATAAAAATGGTCAATTTTTAGAAGTAAATGTGAATTTCAATAATTTTTTTTTTCTCGTAGGTTTCTCTAACAATGCCCGATAGCTTGCCCTCGTTAATCTGAAATTA
>CALNVZ010003467.1:149953-167010 GCA_940671915.1 Paracentrotus lividus | reverse complement strand
CCCCTACACAGAGTGAGTAAAAAAAATATAATAAGTCCCATCAATTTAAAGTCGTCTTAGAGTATGAAAACTGAATCTTGGATTTCGTGATATGTTTTGCTACAATTACCCTCAGCATGTTTTGGTTTCCCTTTCATGAGGATTTCATTGCACCACGACGGAATAAACGACAATCTTTCAGAGACTGCAAAATCTAACTTGAGGCACCTGGCTGGTGAAGATTAAATTTTGAACACGCGCACACACCAACACACACACACACACACACACACATGGATCGCACTTATATTACACACAATACTCCGTTCACCCTTTCACACTCCGTACTTCCATATAAACCATACACCAACTCTGTCCTCCTCTCTGTCTCTCTCTCGTACCCACTCACACACACACACACACACACACACACACACACGCACACACACCTACGTACGGGACGCCAGAAGGGAATCGCATAATAATGCATTTTACTCTACCAAATATATGTTTCTCTTTCAAAAAATAACTTTTCTCCTAAAAAAAATATGTATTTCACTTTAAAAATATATGTTTCACTTTTCACAAAAAATATATTTCTCACTTTTCACAAAAATTAATTTCACTTTTTACAAAGACATAGTAAGCTTTTCACAAAAAAAAAAATAATTTCACTTTGTACAAATTTTTGTACGTTTCACTTTCCAGAAAATATATTTCACTTTTCACAAAGTATAAATCACTTTTGACAAAAAAATATTTCAATAAAAAAATAGGTCCATTTTAACCATTGGGTGACAATTAATTCACGTTACGAATAAATTAGATTTAAGAATAAGTGCACCGCGTCTTCCGTTTGTCTCGAATCGTGGATATGTGCACGTACACAATGGATTCACTGCCTGACAAGTTTATATTCCTCTCTTGCCAAAACGAGTTTACTTCGATAGATACATGTTTCACTTATATTTATTCACCAAAATATATTCCTTTTTTCTCTCTATTTTGAAAAAGCTGATAGGCCGGCTATTTTATTCATATTTTTTTTTTAAATCCTGTTCATCCCTTCCGGTGACACTCATTTGCTTCTGCGACAATTGCTCCGGGCTTTATTTCGTCTCAGGTGTTGGGCTAGGTTTAGGTTGCAGTAGGTTTTATGTTAGGTTTAGGGTAGTGTATATTATCATTATTTTTAACGTGTTGAATTTATAATAATAATAATAATAATAATAATAGTTACATTTATATAGCGCTTAATACGATATCCACCTTAGTGTTTCTAAGCGCTTATAGTGTTAACTAATTATTACCCGGCTTAGGCCTACATTGTCGCCAAAAAAGATGTCACGGAATCTCCATTCCGGTAATTATCATACAACTTTTTTGGCTCTTCAGACCTATATTTCGCATCTGTTTTCCAGCAGTCTGGTCATGAGCCACTGAGCGTAGTGATGTCCGTTGTTGAAAAGGAGCCAGTAGGTCATGCTACGAGCATACCACGAACCCAGCCGTTCGGCTTGTTCCCTCGTACAACTACTTTCCCCTTTATACCATACCCACTTCTGCGGACAGGTTGAGTCGTCTCTTCCTACTCCGCCATTTCGGTAATACCACAAACGACCAGGTCCCCATTCGAAACACCGGCCCCGGAATTTCACGTAGGAATGCTTCATAATCGCCCAGGTATTGATGGTGACACCGCCTCTTTTTCTTCTTCTCTTCACTTTATCTTTGTTCCTCCATGAAGAAGATGGGACACCACAACCTTCATCATCAAGATGGACATGCATGTGAAAGACACTCGCATTATGCCTGGAGACTAATATATAGGCAATGAAGAAAAAAACATATTTAATTGAATTGAAACTATTAATTCTCAACAACTTCATATCATGGGGTCTATATATATATTCATCTTTACTATATTATATTATATATATATATATATATATATTATATAATATAATATTATATATTGAAAAAAATGAGCAAAGAAAATGGGTACCATCGGGATTCGAACCTGAGACCTCCTGGTTACTAGTCAGGCGCTCTACCATCTGAGCTATAGTAAGCCCCGGATGGGGTTGTCCCTAATACCCGTTAACTCTTCAATGCTCGAGTGGTCAGAAGCTATAGAAACTGGCATAAACCCGAAGGATAGAAATCAACTTGGATTAAATGCGAGGGATCACGGTGAAGTGATGCAGCTTTTTTAATATAATTTTTGGATAAATTTGGAAACTGACCAGAAATATATAATATGAAAAATGAGCAAAGAAAATGGGGTACCATCGGATTCGAGCATTGAAGAGTTAACGGGTATTAGGGACAACCCCATCCGGGGCTTACTATAGTCTCAGATGGTAGAGCGCCTGACTAGTAACCAGGAGGTCTCAGGTTCGAATCCCGATGGTACCCCATTTTCTTTGCTCATTTTTTCATATTATATATTTTGGTCAGTTTCCAAATTATATATATATTATATATATATATATATATATATATGGTCGATTCCACCGAAAAGTGTACACGGCGAAAAAGTTGAGTCCAAATTTAGAACCTCTTTGATGATTTAGTCCTTTGACCCACTAAAAGTCAACATATCAACCTATTCGTGTGATAAATTGCCACGCTTAATCTCCCAAATTGACTTTGTGGCAGAGGGTAAAATAAAACATATTTTTTGCATGTTACCTACGAATAACACGTACCCTAATGTGATACAGTCAGAATTTGGCCTCCTAATATACATTTTCCTTCCAAATGTGTCATTCCATTCCATCAATAAGATTCTAACAATAGTTAAAATCGGTAAGAGCAGGGCTTGTGCTCCTATTTCCTTGTATTTGCCATATCTCATTAAAGTTATAGTTTTAAGACAATCTGTTTGAAAAACATGGGGTTGTGTCAGTTTGCATTGTTTAATCTTCACGACGCTAATTAAGATATGTCATATCTTACTGAAAGAAAAGAGAATGACGGCTCATTAAAACCCTAAAAAAATTGGAATCCGCCATTACTTTTGTTTATACACTGTTGCTCATAAAGGTTGGATATTGTTTTGTGTGTATCCAGCGACATCTATTTGTCCGGCTTAGATTTCTTGATATTTTTGTCCCTATTTTCACTTTTCTGGACCTGGCTATACCTTGGACACCCCCAAACTATTCCCGGGGAATGAAAATAAAACAAAAGTTTGGCAAACCCCAGAACGCCCATTTTTGTCATTTTTCTCATTTAGGGCCCCTTTTTTGTTTACCCGGCTAACCAAGGCCCCATTATCCCACCCTCACCAAACGCGTCTGATGTATAGGGTGGTTATTGTTCTTTGAATTAAATCTAAGTTTATGATCCACGGACTTAGATTTATTGTCTAGGGGAAGGGTCAAAGTTTACTTCGATTCGGGTTGAAAATTGAATTTATTCATTTTTACAACATAGAAATTTCTACCTTCTCAAAAATGTATTGTAGAATTTCAAGCCAAACATAAATCATAATGGAAAATAGACAATGGTTACCGTTTACAACCTTGTCATTAAGGCTGAAACAAGATTTTGGGCAAAATGACAATAATTAAGGGTTCATAGTTGTTTTTAATTTCCTTTGTTTTGACCATATAGGTTGGATAGAATATTTTTGTTTTTTACCGATTTCACTTTTTCATTCAACCCCTCCCCTAGACAAAAGACTAACGCCTGTGATCTTAAACCTTGATTTATAATAAAGAAAAATAACAACTCTATATTTCAGACGCTTTTCGGGGGGGTTTGACGGAGGGGGCCTTGGTCAGACGGGTAAACAAAAAGGGGCCCCCAAAATGAAACAAAAATGGCAAAAATTGGCGTTCTGGGGGTTGACAAACTCTTTTTTTATTTTCATTCCCCAGGAATAGGCTGGAGAGTGTCCAAGGTATAGCCAGGACCCAGAAAGTGATAGTAGGGACAAACAATTTCAAGAAATCTAAGCCGGAGCAAAAAGATGTGGCTGGTTCACACAAAAAATATCCAACCTTTATGAGCAACAGTGTAGAAGAGGTAGAAACATATGTATTCGTAGGTAACAGCTAATGTATTCGTAGGTAACATAGGTATAACTGGCTTACATGTATATTTTAAACTATTTGTTTGGATCCAATTGATATAATAATCGTGTAGGGGTATCAAACTAATTGTTTCTTGTGAGAAATATCTTTCTCAGCCAATATATGGGAACATACTACCAAGTATTGGGGAAACACTAACTTTTAACCAAAAATGTCAATATTTGTCCGGCTTATCGTATGTTTATATCTTTTAATCAAGATTATTGGTACTAATAAGTGTAAGGTATTTTTCTCAACATTGTGCATGATAACAAGCATAAATACCGATTAAAATGATAAACTTCTAAACTAAAAGATTCACACATGAGAATAATTTATTGCGAATATTTATTAATAGCATCAGCCCCTAGCCAACAATCAAAAATGAATACGATATCTTCTGTCTAACATAAATACTTTAACATAATTCGAAGGGAAAAAAGTTAATCAAATGTCTTTCGACGAGCATTACATTATAGATGTAGAGCACTTTTTTTTTAATGATTCACTAACTGGTATAGGCATTCTTTCCTCACGTTTATTCTGAAATCATATTTACATAAGCGTGAAACCATAAACGAACAAAACATTAGCTATATATCATTTTAAAATCTAAATATTCATTATACCCTTCCTTTAACTAATAAAAAAAAAATGTTGTATTGTATCGTCGTATATATCTAGGCACTTACGTGCATATATGAGTATCCCATTCTGTTATCTTATTCCAATGATACTATTTGTGGGTAACAGTGAGTGTCTTGAACTGCTTATGAGTTAAAATATTCATAACTGACTGTTTCTTGATATGATATGAATATTGGAAAGAATTAAAGACCTCTTGCTCGAACGTAACCAAAATCAAAGTATTTTGAGAGAATATAATCCGTCAATGACACACATCCAGGCTGAATATCCCAACCAAATTGAATTTCTGCTGCACTGTATGATTAAAGAGAGCGATATACGTCTGCATCTGTCACTTTTACATCATTTTCATTTTCATCAAAAATAAAAATGAAAATGAAGTCAACTTTACTTTAATCAACATGGTTTCGATAACTTATGAAATTATGAGGTCCGAGTAAATACGCATGAAATCCCAATTTGGAAATTAAAGATAACTTAAAGAATGGGGCAAGTTTGTTTTGTATTGAACTCCAGATTGCAATTCATTAATAAGAAACATAAACACCTGATAAATGAAATCTCAAAAAAGGATAAGTCGGAAAAAAAAATCAACGTTTAGTTTTGTTTTCATTTTTTTACAAGTAATGAAAATCCATCTCTGTAAATATTATTCATTTTGTATTTTGAAATAAAATTAGAGAAGGTTAATTCACATCTGTTATGTACAGATTGTGTCAATCGGCAAACGTGCCTTGAATGAAATAGGAAAAAATGATTTGTTAATCCCGAATAATGCAATAAGCTATAATTTGGGGCACTTTACTTGAAATCTGATAATCACCAATACAATAAAATAACTTATATTATTGGGTCCAAACGATGTCCCCAATATCTATTGGGACTATTCCTCCCTTTCCAATAAAGAAAAAGCAATGTGAGGTTAATTGTAAAGCCGAAAATGACAGTTTACGTTACATTGTTACCTACGAATACACATTGTTACGTACGAATACACGTGACACCACTGCAGGAAATGCTATCCCATGTTTTTATTTATTCCTGAAAAGCTATAATTTTTTTGGTAATTAAATTTGAAAGAGTTTCCCCACTTGATAAGCGCTACGAAAAAAATTAAACTTGATAATAACATTGTTTCAGAGGAAAATTACTTCTCAACAATAATATTAAAAAATATAAATTATTTTACATTAATAAGGAAAATGTCGAAACATAATGTAAACATAAAGGCCCGGTCCCAGTGGCGAGCGGATTAACTGCGCATGAATTGCGGCTAAAAATTTCGAGCGTTCGTTTTCATCCGCAACAAAATTGACCCAAAGTGTCAAATTTCGTCGTACAATGTCGTATGAATTACGAATGTATTAACAATGTATAGCGAAGATATGACGAATAAATACGGACATTTCACGAATAAAAGGGAAAACGACTGCGAATGCTCTCCCATGGGAAGCCAACTGGTAAATGTTAACGAATGTATTACGAACATTGGGGATAAATAACGAAAAATTACGGGTGCATAAGGCATCTATTGAGGAAACAGATAGGATGAATCGCGATTATCACGAAAGTATTACGGATGTATTAGAATGCATCACGCATGTATTGCGGAAACAGCGGGTGAATTGTGTATGCGGGGCATCTGATTTGCGGTCATATAAAAGGGGCACACGGATTTTCGGCATTTCAATGCAACCATATTTAATATTTTCTGTGTTAAACAATAATGTCACACAGTATTATCTTATAACGTCATCATGGAAAAATTTGTTAAAAGCGTTTCACTTTGATTTGTGTGTTGTGACATGGACAATTCACTTGTTTATTCGCGGTTTTCCAATATTGCATTATAATTTCAAACAGTGTTATCTAATACATGGAATATAAAATGTGAATTATAAACAAAATACAAGAAAATGTTTGTTCAACTTTGATTTCTGTTTTGTGCCACGCACAGTTCACTTCTTTATTTGATGTTTTCAGAATTATATTACGTCACTTATAAACAAAATCAAAGAATGTGTTGGTTAACTTTCTATTTTGTTTTAATGCCGTTGACAGTTGACTTGTTTCTTTGATTTCACAGTATCGACACAGAAGAGGAGATTGGGGGTAAGTTGATCCAAGGGATCAACCAGAAGGGACATTTTTACTCTTCTAGTTTTGGTCACACCAATATACTTTTAAACCATTTTGCACAAAAGTTTACACACATGGTAGTCAATCAAGTAAGAAACAAAATGCTCAATTCTTAAGCAAAGAGATGAATGGAATTATGTTGACATGTAATTTCGGTCATGACTCAACTTGCTGCACAATGTGATAAACGTTATTGTTTTACTGGCATGGTTGGGATGAATATATGTTCTGCTTGCATATGTGCATGTGTATGTGTATGTGTATGTGTGTGTGTGTGTCTGTGAGGGTGTGTGTGTGTGTGTGTGCGCGTGTGATTGTGTGTGTGGATATGTTAATTCAAACAATATTGTTTTCTTGCAATCTGTGTATATTTTGGTTTCAATTGACGTTTAACCAATAATAAATAATAAATAGTTGGAGTTTCTTCATACTCAGCTACAATGAGCCCCCAACCCCACCTTAATCACGCAAATAAATGAAAATTATAAACATTTCGAAAAATCTTTTTCCTAAAATTAATTTGTTTTTTGTTTTTGTTTTTTATTTAAGAAATGCATTCAATTCCGTTTTCTTGGATCCGCGCCTGTGCATCACATTGAAATCAGACACAAGTCGCCGAACAAGTTCAGAATAGGGCCGAGGAAATCGGCAAAATATTAAAAATTGTCTGATTTGGAGGAAATATTTTTTTTATTTTCTGAATTTCAATGTTTTTTTGTATGTTCTGTAAAAAAAAAAAAAAAAAATAGTAGAAATGATTAGGGAAAGGCTTTTAAAAATGAATTGCTTTGTTGAAATATTTTCCTTTTTTCTGGTGACTTGTGTCTGATTTTGATATGATGAGTCTTTGAACACTCGCATATTGTTCGCAAATAAGATGCAAAGCAGACGTTATACAAACGCACTATTTGTGGCAAGTCTGTACGCATTCGTTACAGGTTATTTTAGTTCGGGATGTAGACGTGATAGGAACGATGTATGTCCGTTTTACGCACTATCCAACTCCGCCGCCAAGCCGCAATACCCCGTCAGTTGCGGATATCAGCGGATAACACCGGATATTCAGCGCATGGATTAAGTATATATTGAGGATGAATTGCGTATAAATGGCACGATTTTCCGTTCCCAGGATTTTTGAGCTGCTCAAAAATCCTGGGAACGGAAAATGTGCCTTTGCGGATAATCGCGGACTCGTGCGGATGTCGGCCAACTGAAACAAGCATGTTTTACGAATACTGCGGATATTTAGCGAATGCAAACCAATTTTGTGCGCAATTCATACGTAAATCGTCCTAAACGCCACTGGGACCGGGCCTTAAGATTCTAAACAAGAAAATTGTCACACAATATCCTATTTATATGACAAATGAAACTACAAAAGTTTGTAACTTTAGTCTCAAGACAAATTACTAAAATATATGCCAGAAACACGCTATGCATACTTGTATTCGTAGGTAACATTCGGAATGTCAAATGTTACCTACGAATACAGCACTTATAAGGCAATATCTCAAAAACCTATTGTTCAAGGATGATAAAAGTTTACACACGTCAGCAAGACATCGTTTGTCAACTTTCCCTACAATGTGTGTCACTAATCTTTTAAGGTATAGAAATGGCAGTGGTTTATAGGTGTATTCGTACGTAACTGAATTTTTTGACCACTCCAAAATTTTGGACCTTTGACCTCTTCTGCCAGTTTAACAAAGAAAGCAATGTCACCGGGAACAATGCATGTCGATAGGGAATGGTAAGGCGCTTCTGTACGGCAATTAGGAGCCGTATTTCGTTATATCTAGTATGGTTTATAGGCTTTTAAAAAAGCTGTATTCGTAGGTAACATCCAAATTTACCACTCGAAAAAAAATTCCAGAGATTGTTTGGATTGCCCTATATTATTCACATTTGGTACAATTTCTCCTGAGATGTGTGCCATCCTAAAATACAACTTGAATCTAAATTATTTGATGATTTTCTATAAAAAGTTTGGTCGCGAAAAAAAAATTTTTTTTTTTTTTTTCCAAAAATGGCCAAAAATGGCGTGTTTTTAAATCGTTAAAAAAAAAGTTCACTTCAAATGAAGTCGGAACAAATGCGGCACGAATAAAAACGCAAAATTGAGGTTCCTACATTTTTTTGGATTTTTTTATTGGCCTGAACATGATCAAAAACACCGTGTACACTTTTCGCTGGAATCGACCATATACACACACACACACAGCATTTCTATATTATAGTATTATATGTATAGCATTTTATGCGTGTGTGCTTGTGTATGTGTGTTTGTTTGTTTGTGTGTGTGTGTGTGTGTGTCTGTGTGTGGGTGTGTGTGTGTGTGTGTGTGGGTGTGTGTAGACGTAGACATAAAACTAGATCAGATATCCTTTTTAGGAAATCGTTATACCAGCATGTATTTCACATACATCACTTTGAGATCAAAATAATCATATAATCATATGGGTTGTTCTTGGTTTTGTTTTCACTTATAGGGGCGCCAAATCGGTCTAAAATTTTAGATTGGTTGCTTGGTTGAATTCTCCATAGATTGTCTATCTCGAAGATTATTTTCACCAGGCTCGTATGTAGTATTGGCGTAGGCTTCAAAAGTTAAGCCCACGAGCAACTTTCCTTGGTGAAGTATAATTAGATATGGTTTAACTAGTATTTACAAAGGAAAGAAAAAAAAAAATATGCATTTATCAAACGCATAAAAGCGAAAAGGTGTTTAATCGCATCATTGTTTCGTGGAAATCGCAATTATCATATAAATGCATGCAAGGCAAAAGGTGTTAAATTGCAACATTGTTCATGAAACACCACAAAAGCTTTATTTCATCATGTCAACGTCGTTATGGGAACAACAAAGGGATCAATGATAGCTTTAACAAGCTATCTAAAACGATTTTGTATCATGACTATAAACTAACACTCCTATCTAAATACTGCGTTCGACATCAATAATTGTTTCAAACTGAGATTGTTCAGTTTAATCCTTAATTTTAAGAGACGTCTCAACTTAGATGGCGCCAAATTGACATAAAATTCATGGGGTGCCAAACTAGGGAGCGCAATATATAAACATGTAGCCTATATATGCCTAGCAGCCAGGGAGAAAGGGCTAACAAAGTATCAACGAGAGAGAAGCAGAGAGAGAGAGAGAGAGAGAGAGAGAGTGGACAAGGGAAGAGAGAACATAATGTGAGGAATACATCGGATATTATGTCCAGGAAATGCTTATACCAGCACGCACATCCATAAAGGTCACGTTAAAATTTAGGTAGACTATTTGGGGGTTTCCCCAAAACATTTTGTTTTCAATATTCCCAGGTAAGTATATTGTCATTGACATACAAACATATCCTGCCTCCCAAAATACACCGAAGAGGTCAAAAAAAAAAGTTCGTAGAACCATTACCATGCATGCAGAATACACTCTTATAAATTTTAGAACCTTATTTTAGAACCGTATTTGGAACCTTTTAAGGGTTCTAAGCAGTTTCTAGAACCGGTTTTTTTTTTTTTTTTTTTTTTTTTTTTTTTTTTTTTTTTTTTTGTTCTACAAGGAACCCTTTAAGGTTCTTTATTCAAACTATGGGGTTCTTGATGGTGTAAAGAACCCCATGTCGTATAATCAAATAACCGTAAATTTTGTACAGGGTTCTTCATACAACCTATGGGGTTCTTTACACCATCAAGAACCCTCATGTTTTGTATAAGGAATCTTAAAGGGTTCCTTGTAGAACCAAAAACGGTTTTAAAGGACTGTTTAGAACCCTTTTCTGCTTCTTCGGAGAACCTCTAAAGGTTAAAATTCAGGACAAAGAAAGTTTATACAATTTGTAAGAGTGTATAATCACAATATATGAACATAACAGTTTCCATGTACCATCGTCATGACCATATTGGGCTTCAATTCCGGCAATGTCGTCTGGGTCCAGTTGAAAATTAGGTTTGTAGCTTTTGAAATGAGGATACATAACAGCACTCTCAATCTCAGAGTGATTTAGACCAAGACTATGGCCGATCTCGTGTACTGCCACCCACAACAGGTTCGTTCCTGTATCAAGTTCAAAAGAAGATGTTATTTTCCACAGGATGTCTTTAATAAATTATTGTTTAAAGTAAAAAATCAAAAGATAGAGGCTGCAACTAATAATGTTCCATCTGGCTTTTGTGCATATCATCACGAAGATATAGTTTGGGACTTGGGATGGTGGAGGTGAAGCTGGCCCTAGCCCTAAACACAAATACATGTTCCTTAAAAAACGACGAATCTTACACCCCCCTTTCTTACTCTTTTATATTAGGACCACTAACGACATAATTGCCGGAGGGTTTGGGGCCGAAATCCTTGATCCGCACAAGTTAACATGTGATCATGACGTTCTGATCATATTTAATGAGATTTGAATAAAATACACTATTCAATTTGATTGATTTTATGATGATTATATTTTATTTAGAAACATTCATTAAATTATCTCATTGAATTCCTGATATACGTAAATGAAGTTTACTTCCAGTCAAAGGCCGTGAAGACTAAACATTTAGGCCGGTATTCTCGAAGGGTGACGAAAGTTAGGCCTACTATCTTTAGTCGCCCTTCGAGAATACAGGCCCAAGTATTAAGTTTACCTGAATAGGAACCGTCGGTAAATGTCTCGTCTTCGTCGAAATGAATATGCCCTGCATTTGCGCTTGAGTCGGGGAAATACGCATGCGCAAGAGTACCATTTGGTCCGTCAAAAGGGTCGTTTCCACAATGGTCACCCGTAGCAAAGCTGATCAAGATATCAGCATCTTCAGACCTCACTTCCGTAAATCTTAGGATCGATGCATTACTCCACATCTTTATAATTTAAAATAAATTAAAACCATTATTCAGTTTAATTTGTTTATTCTGCTTTATATTTATAATTAAAAGTATTTCCTACTTCATCGGCGGATTGTTTTGTCTTGCAACTTGGAAACAATCGCCAACATCTTCAGGAGGTATATACAAAAATTATGGATGAGGCTTTAATATCAAATGATGGAGTCCCTCAAGGAACCAAATTAGGTCCTATCTTGTTCATTGTTATTATTAGTGATGTTTGTATCAATGATCTAAACTAATAGTATAGATAATGTAACATTGTTCAGGTGCGGATTTAGGGGGCTTTTTGTAGCCAAGGACGATTTTCCTGAATATTTCGGCTTCAGGACAGCCCCTCTTCCCGGTTACGGTACCGTAACAAAATAAAAAAAGAATGTACATGTGTTACCTGGAACGCCTCTGTAATGATTCGGTCAACTTCGGCTGCTGCTAAGTCGGGTGTACGATTGATAATCCTGAATGTAAAATCCAACTTGGACCATTTAGAAGTCAAGGCGTATCGCTTCTTCCGCGATGTATCAGCATCCACCACTGTGTCCGCCACACCACATCGAGGCATATTCATCATCGCAAGAGACTGTTCGTCGAGCATCCCTGTCAAAAGTAAAGTTGATAATATTTTCTTTTTCTCTGTTACATTTCTTGGTTCATTTTTAATATTAATTTCTTCCTTTTTCTGGTAGCATACGGTACGCCTAATTATATACATAATTGACATGAAAAGCATTAAACCATATTACGGTATGCTTTGGTAGTGGAGCCGGCATCGGTCCTGACAATGAATTTATTGTCTGGGGATAATAGCCGTTATTATCGCCAGACAATTGGGCCGATACAATCCTTTTTTAGAGCCGATGCTGGATCCGCGCCTGTATTTTACAGAGGTTTCTTTCTTTTTATTTTAAAGGATTAGCTTATCCGAATTCTTGAGGAAGTTATAGGACATTAATGTACAATATTCTACAGTAGCAGAAGCAGCCTGACCTCACTCAAGTAAAAGTATCGGCCCATGCCCAAGAGTATGAGCCGCTATTGTCCTCAGACAATTGGGCCCAAAGAATGTATTCAATTCGGAAATCTTGGATCCGTGCCTGCAGTATATTAAATAAATGTCTGTAGAACCCGTGTTCATGTTTTGTGCACGTACCTGTCGTTTCAACATTTGCAAGTCTTTGGAAATTTTCGATTGCTTTAGTCCGGACCTCTTTAGAGTTGATTTCTCCGTCAGTCATGTCTATATTCTTCAGGTATCCGTATTTCTTCAGATATGCCTGTATTTACAGCAAGGTAATTTGGTTATTTCATATTAACTGAATGGTTGGTTCAAAGGTTTATTAGGTTCAGCACACACATATTTTTATCTGAATGTACGTTTATCGAAAATTTAATACAAAAACCAAAGGGTTCGATTTTCTTAAGGTTCCGTAATAAATTAGAAATCTTAATGCGAAAACATATTCTCATTTCAGCACCAAAAACTTTTTTACCGTATAATTGAGAATGTAGGAAATGTTATCGTAATTACCATAGCTTGCTTTTCAGTTTTGATGGTTTTCGTCTCTGCATACAAAATACGACAAACAGAAAGTCATCAAGAGTCAGCATTAGCACAATATATAGATTCCATATCAATTTTATTTCAGTGTAGATACAGATTTAATTCTAAATCAGACAAAATTGACCTTTTCCCCATTCAATCTTGAGGCATTTTTCATGGCCAGTTTTAGTTTTATCCGTATATTTTTCACATTTGTATGAAGTAAAACTAAAACTCCCCGCCCGACTCCACCCCACAAAAAACACAAAAAATAACGAAGAAAAAGAAGAAAGGAAACAACAGCACCAATGATCGTCAACCTAAAACCTTCATCCCATTAATTCATTCATCAAGACTTAAATATATCATAATTCACCATAAAAAGTATATACATGTAATGCAACGAACGTCGCCTTTTTTCACTTTGCAGAGACGGATTTGACACGAATTTGGGATCACTTTGAGACGGTTTTGACGTATCCTCGGCGGAAAAAGTGCCTCCGCTACAGAAAAAAAAAGTATCAGAGACATCTTCGATACTTTTTTTTCTGTCGCGACAAATTTCAAAACAGCTTTTTATTTTTTATCTATTGTTTCCACCTTTTTTTTTCCCTCTTCTAATGGGGCTGTAATAAATGAAAAGCTCCATTCCAATGGTACTTCATCCATCATTGTTACTTCAGAAGAAAACGCATTTGTTTTCGATATTTTCTACAGGCGTCTATGGAAAAGTGATATTAGAAAGGGCATTTTCCAATAGCTGCTTTTCAAAATGGAGATGAGCATTTTGTTTAATGGTGTGATATCAATAACTCCATATTCATACAAAGTGCATGTAGTACCTTTTGGAACGGAGCTCTTTAAATAGGGATAAGGTACATGATTATGCAGAGGTTTTTGTTATTTATTTTGATATACTTACGGAATTCATCGTATGATGTTGCAGGAGCAAACAGACAAAGTAAAGATCCGACCACCATCACTAGACACCATAAAGATAAACCATTAAGAACATCCATATCTCTTGTAGTATTTGTTCTAGCTTTTAATTAATAAAAATGCAAGTAAAACGACCACAGTTGGATGTAGGCTACACCATATTTCTGTTTGCTTTTATGGAGCTGTGCATGCGCGCGCCAACGAGAAATTCACCATGTCTGACTTATCTATTAGCCTGACTGAACTTATCCACTCGCCCTGAAAAAAAAAAATCAAGGTAAAATTCAGACAAGGATTTTTTTTTTTTTTTAGGGGGGGGGGAAGCATGAGAGCGAAGTGCCCAAACGTGCACGAAGCACAACTTATTTATATTTTCTATTCAATGTATAATCATAAAACGAAGTATTTGAAACCTTCTTTGTTTCGAATCCTCTTAAATAATATGTGATAACCCTCATTATTATCTTACATGATATTTACCCGTAAAGACAAGATATAAAACACTTTTGTGGTCACGTAATTTTTTTTTAAAGTGTTCCCCGTCGACATGACGTGCTATGACCCCTTACAAAATAATTGAACGTTGCTAGCGCAAAGGGCGAGAAGAAATTAATAACAAATTCAATGATTCAATTATTTGAAAATGCGATATTTTATTGCATGGGTTTAAATATATAAGTATAATCTTACAGACATGACAGATGTGACCATATGTTTAGTTGAACATTCAACTTATTTTATGTTGTCTTCTTTACACTCGAGGAAAGAGATTGTAGACATATCCCTTTCCCTTTCCGGCACTCAATGTGATTCAGAGAGAGAGAGACAGTGAGAGAGAGAAAGAGAGAGAAAGAGATAGAAAGAGGGAGAAACGAATATCAAGGGAGAGAAAAATTGAAAGAAAAGGACATATTTTGTAAAGAGAGAGAAGTTGAGAGAGCGAGACAAAAAGAGAGCGAAAGGGAGATAGAGGGGAGGGAGGGGTCTGAAAGGGACATTTGCTTTATGGGTTGTTTTTAATACGATCAGGGTACACCGTCCAAAAATGGCCTTCTGTGCACCATAAAAAGGAATAGAAGTACTGTAATATCAAATCTACTATGGCAAGCTATTGGGCACTGTTAGAGCAACCTACTAGAGAAAAATAAATTATTGAAATACACATTTACTTCTAAAAATTGACCATTATATGGCATTTTAGGGCAAAATTACTGTCTCATTTTATTTTTCCTCATTTTGAGCTTGTACATCTTGATTATTACCAATCATTAGGCTTGTTTTTCCAATCAGAATTGACTAATGACATGCGATTGTTTAAAAACTGAAAACCCCAGAAGCTACAATTAATTAGATTTTTTGTGACCATTAACCAAAAATGGGGTGCCAATTCTGTCAAAAATGGTCTTCTCCGAATTTGGTGGTTTTAGGCATAGCTAGACATCACTTGATGAACAATGTTTTTGTCTGTAAGAACAATGTATATTTGCCACATACTTGTAATGTTTACTTCACCCACATCCACTTATTTTTCAGACAGTTCATGTTTCACTGTTGTCAAATCACGTTCCGTCAAAAAAGTCCTTTCCGAAAAATGAAGCAATTGACTTTACGTGTAATAAAAAATTTGAACCCCTATAGAAAAATAAGTTGGTGACCTCATGCCTCAAATTTAAAAGCAATATCATTTTACTTGTCTAGAACACATACACAAAAATTGAGGAAAACAATTTTTTTTTTTTTTTTTTTTTTTTTTTTTTTTTTTTTTGGGGGGGGGGGTCCAGTGAGACACAATGGTGTACCCTGATCGTAAACAACCCTTATTACTCTCGCAACACAAAAGAGAGCTCAACCAGGGGGTGTTTTTATCTTTAGAATTTAATTTACAAAGAATACACTCAATATCAAGCAAGACTAATGATGTTCATTTTTTACCAATTCGTTTAAGTTTCAATATCATAATGTAGGCTACAATATTTATTCTTACATTTGTCATACCTCGAATTTATTAGAGGTTTCTAATTTTGCATTCGTAATTGTGTTTGAATATTCGATAAATATTTTGCATTACAAATCTTTAATAAGTGATATTTCATATGCCATACTTTAAGAAGATTAAAATTTTGCATATGTATTCGAGTTTGAATATTCGATAACTACACTCTAAAAACTTAAGTGCTGTTTTTAGCACTTCAGAGGTTGATATCAGCACTTTTTAAGAGCTTGTATAGTGACTGCACTCAAAGTGCTGTTTTAGCACGTCCCCGTGAGCTGAAATTTCAGCAAAAATGGGCAAAGATGACGTGACTTCTTGAGGATTCGAACCTGGGTCCCCTGAATGAGAAGCGCTTACGAGCACGTTAGACCAATTCACATCTCACGTTTGCTAGCAGATCATATTGTTTTATGATGAACTTTCTTCAAAGTTGCCATAATTATCTACTATGCTCTCATAATTCATGCAAGTTAGAGAGATCTCCGTTGGTCTATTGGTAATGGTCAGCGGTACCTTTCCATGTCTAGGTTAATCCGGTTCGAATCCCATACCGACATTGAACATTTTTGTTGTTGATAAATTAGCACTTGGGTGAGTGCTAAAACAACCCTTCAGATGCTGATTTAGCTCTTCAAGTGCAGTCACTATACGAGCACCTAGAAATTAGCACTTCAGTTTTTAAAGTGCAGTCAAAGTATTTACTGAAGGGTCTTATAATTTCAAATGATATCTTAAAGTTAATGCTTTTCAACATTTTAAGCAAATTCCAGACATAGTAGAGTCATTGTAGTTTAAAGAAAAAATACATTAAATACATATGCCCATTAATTAATTGTAAGCACACGTGTATGGTTGACCGTCTTG
>CALNVZ010003467.1:102761-149937 GCA_940671915.1 Paracentrotus lividus | reverse complement strand
CACGAACTTTTGATGCTTCGCATTACCAGCGGAGGCCTTGTCAAGTCAATCCCGGGTACTAGTCCGTGTACTGGTCTGTGTACTATTCCTATAAAAGGGTTATGGACCTACGGTACCTTCGCGCCTCCTACAAAACGACAACATATAGAGAACTCCGCCTTATTCGAATCTTTCGGAACCAGGTGAACAACACATGTCTGGTACATCCTGGACTGAAAAATTGATATGACTTAGGTAATTATTAGACTTATAGAAGGTCGACTTAGTTCAGTTTAGTTTATTTTACAATTAAACAATAATAAAAACAAAAGTTATATGTCATTTCAATACAATACATTATTTGATAAATCATAAGATGAATGATGTCAGTAGTATAAGAAAGAAAGAAATATGAAGGAGCCTAAGCTAAAAGTTAAACTTGCTACATTATAGGCTCCTTTGTGAAAAAGATGTATAAAAATACATAAATAAATAAATAAATACAAAGATATATAAATAGGAGTAACTAAAAAAAGTATGTACATTATCATGTTGTACATTATCATATCCTTTTTACATTGAACTTATGCAGAGTTGACTATATATCGAATATCTTTGGGACAGATGGCTGTACCTACGTCCATGTCTAATTTATTCTTATGTATTCATTTGTTTCTAATATTAATAGAGAGGAGCTTCTTCAGCATGAAACACAATAAAAGATTTATATGACGCTAATGAAATGCATGTATATGCAAATTAAAAACAATTATAATTTATTTGTTTATTCTTTTTATTTACACAATGTTTAAATAGAACACGCTTTCAACAATATTCTGGCATTACAAGGGGCACTACAAATAAATACAATAATATATACATACATCTATACAATCAGTAAAGCAAAAATACACATTAAAATGCATGGGAAATACATAACATGAAATCAATTTAGAAAAAGAAAAATTCATGTATTTACAATGTTGACATTAGATAAGATTGGAGTGTTCTTTTGTAGGTGCTAATGGTAGGGAGGTTTGTTTATGGTTACAGGTATATATGGAGTTAAAAATATTGATAGCAGAATATATAAAAGAGTGTTTCAGATAATCGATTTTACATTTTGGGATGGAGAGATTTTGGTTTGCGGGAGTCCTGGTATTTACATTATGTACCTCAGACTCTTGTTTTTAATATAAACTGGTCTTCCACAGGGTTCTTGAGGAATACAAGACATACAAATCATGAAGGCCCGTATTCTGAACCAAAGACTGGGTTTGTATGAAGTTGAATAAATCGCACAAATACAAACGGTTTCCTGAAAACATTGTCCTGAATACCACGTATCATTGATAATTTCAATAGTAAAGATGAGCCTACATTTTCAGCTGGAAATCACAATGGTATCAGTAGCGGACGCAGACAGACGTCATACAATGAAAGTACAGGGCCCATGCGTAAACATAATAGAGCCGCTTTTGTCCCCAGACAATAATTGGGCAAGAGAAATGCATTCAATTCGGTTTTCTTGATTCCGCGCCTGAATCCGGAACTGATTATGGACTTAGCTTCTCCAGGGATGTGTAATGCGGCAGCCACATGTAGGCCTACACAACGCTAGCCCAGCGCATTGAAATTTATGAAAATTCCCGACAACGCGCACACAGAGCGTATACATAACAACACATATAAAAAATACGCAACAAATGCACTGCTTTGGCTAAGCGCGCTCGACGAGTGAGTAACGCACTCCCAGCGGATACTGTGCGTTGGCCTTGTGTCGAACATGTGACTGTGCCATAAGGAAGGATAGGAAACTCAATTAGAATATATTCAAACATTTATAGGAACATAAAAAGCATCCAAATCATTGACCAAGCATTCCACGGGACTTTGATGTTCCATGTGGCATGCCGGCACAAAAATAACCAATGTTACGTTGGAAAGAATTATTATTATTTACAATTTTTTACTCTTAAAGCATTGCTTTTATCAACTTCTCATTTGCAAATTTCAAATTAGTAATGTACAACAAAATGGAAGTCCCTGTAATATTTTCATACCAATATGATATAAATGAATCCTGAAAACAGTCATATACGATTTTATTGCTACTTACAAAGTTGACTAATTTCAGCATTTTACGTTTATTTTTAACTTCATGGCGCTGAGTAATAAATCTCGTAATAACGTCAGTTTTTGATAAATATGCAATCAATCAAATAATTATGGAATGTTTAATAGTGCAACTCAATTTTAGCGAAGTTTGAATAACATTTATCTTCAAAGCAGCACGTCTAATTCATTGTAAACCCAAATTTATCCATGTGTCTCCTTTCATTGATGACCTTCATTGACTTCGTGTTAATAATCGCATTACGTATATGGGACCTTAACCCCCGCTTACAAATGTATCAATAATCTAGTTCCAGTATACCTCAGTGATCTCCTCAGCTCGCATACGTCCATGTATAATACTCGATCAGCCTGTAGTAACACTCTAACTGTGCCTCGAACCAGGAAACAGATAGGTGATAAGGCTTTTCGGTGGTGGTACCCAAGACCTGGAACCCACTACCCCAGGCACTAAAAAAATGTCAAAATCTCAATACATTCAAGAAGCATCTGAAAACTCATCTTTTCTAATTTATGACATGTATAATGTTTTTGTTTTTTTATGCTCTGTTTTTTCTTTTTGTATTTCATTGTATTATTTCCTATGTGTCTATTGTGAAAAGGTGCTTTATAAATTTAAGTTATTATTTATTATTATCATTAAGGTAACCAGAAAAGTGACAGCTACCTCCGACATAAAACTCGCAAAGCCATATTGAATTCTAAACCACCCATAGCCCTGGTTTAAGATTCTTTACAAATGTTTGTACAAATCCAGTCTGCTGTCTTAACTTAATACGCCCCAGCAGATTGAGTTTTGTATTTTAGAACTCACGCTTGTACTTGTGGAGCTGCAAATGTGTAAAGGCCATATACAATGCGTACAAACCACCCATCTGCTGCGTCATAGACACGTACCTAGGTTCTTAGAAAAAAAGTTGTACGCTAGAATTGTGTAACATGAGTTTTGATGTAATTATGGAATTGATTTCGGATCTAGCAAAATAAATTTTATCAGTTATTATGCGAGAAAATAAGCATATCTAGACTCAATTTATCAGGGCCTATGCATTTTTAAAATGTAAACATAACACAAAAAGTAAGTCCCCCCTATTTCAGATATTCATAATTTTTAAACCAGGTAAAAAAAAAAAAAAATCGAATTATGTCAGTGTAGGTAATTTTATTAGCTATCATGCGAGCGATTTTTCTGAAGAATCATCATGTCAAGCTTCAGTGAGCAATGGTTGAAGGCAAAAATGTAATTTTTTTGAAGTTCACAAGCAGATTATCATAACTTTGAATAAATGATATCGGACAAATATTTAAACTATTCAACATCACACTTGTTAAAAAAAGATGCCACATAATGTGCCCTAACATACAAAATGTGCCACTGGTCAAATTTCACGGTTGAGTGAGCACTGGGTTAAAATTGCAAAAACGGCAGTTTTGTGTGAAGTTGACATGGAATATTCGATTAGATATGATTAAATTCCTGTTTTGGAAGTATATTCCGACTTTTGCTAACAATTCACGGTTGAACTTGAGCAACATTTATTGCAGCGTTTCATACATTATTTTGCAGCTTTGCTTTCGTAACGTATATTGAAGCTCATACATCGCGGCCCACAAAAAATGTTAATGGCACTCTAGATGGGTATAACATAACCAAAAAAAAAAAAAAAAAAAAAAAAAAAAAAAAAACAAACATTATATTTCATCCGTACACTGAAAACCTAACCTTGTCCGTAAATGGACGGACAAGCTTTAAAGCTAGTCGGTCAAGACGGACTAGTTTTAATACTAGTCCGTCATGTCAGTCCGTCGAGACGGGCTAGCATACAACTGAATCTAAATCTCTCAACTTGATGGACTAGCTTTAAAGCTAGTTGGTCAAGACGGACTAGTTTTAAAGCTAGTCCGTAATGTTAGTCCGTCGAGACGGACTAGCATACAACTGAATCTAAATCTCTCAACTTGATGCTCGTAGGTCGACTCGACGGACAAGCTCAATAAAAGTAGGTAGGTGGACTCAGTTTACCCATTAAAATGACCGACTAGCATTTGATACACATAGTTCCAATGTCGTTTACATTTAAAACGACTGACTAGCTTTTGATATACACACAGTTGCAATGTCAATTATCGTCTCCATTGTAAATTTAGAACACATGCACGTATTCTATTTATTCTGTTTCCGAACATAATCAAGTGGATTCATTATTCTTAAACAAAGGTTGTTTTGGCTTGACAATCTGAACGCTTACAATACATAACATCAATCACGACAAGTATTCAATTCACGAGTAGATTCCAAATATTGTCGTCCATTCTTTAATTACAGGCTAATTGAATACCTTGTTACTATAGAGCCCAAGAATCTGGTCTATTCTTATAGATTGCTGGTGAATGCCCGGCTTAGCAACAGCAGTGAATACAAGGTGAATAGCATCGAGTGAATAACATGCGCATTGCGAAAAGGACATCACCCATTACTTGCATTATTTGTATGTGAATTCTATTTAATGGGCAAACTGTAAGGAAGCAGATCCGATATACCACGTAAAACTGAAGATTTTGATTATAATGGCGATCTCCTTCATGTGACACGTTGTGTAAGTACTCTTTTTGAATTCCTCATTGTTCAGTTCATAGATAGAGTTATGATTTTCACATAGATTAATGCTATAATCACCAACGCGAAACAAATTCTGGCTTGCCAAATTAATTTGTAAATACTTATTGTGTGTATGTTACAACGATAATAACAATCTCATTGAATAATGAAAATTGAATTCTAATTCTAATAATAAATATATGTGCCACTATTTCTTTTAGATTACTTGTATCTGAAAAAACAGAATATAGGGATTAGAGGCAAAAAACTTTGGGATTTTTGAGGTGACTCTCAAGAAAGATAAGCGTAGAAAGAAAATGCGAAAAAAGGCAGGCCAACAACAACAAAGAAGTAATGATGATGGAAGCCATTTGCGGCGATTTTTCTGGGGGGATCGTCCCCCTCGATTTTTAAAGTGATCAGCTAGTGAAACTGATAAAGATACAAAATGTATGTTAAAGGGGAAGTTCACCCTGGGTAAAAATTGGTTTTAAAAATAGAAAAATTAAAGAAAAATATGAGGGAAAGTTTGGAGAAAATCAACCCAAAAGTGACGAAGTTGTAAATATTTAAATGATTGATTCTGTGACGTCACGTGCGAGCAGTTCTCCAATGTGTTATGTAGTGTAAATTCCGTAAAATGTCATTTTTTTTTCTGAAAAAAAAATAATTATTTCACCTGTGCGGTCGATATATCATCAAACATATGTTCATATAAATGCCTCTATCGAATTGACACATTCCTTTATCAAGAACAATGAAAAAAAGACAAATGTATGGTATTTAAATACACAACACATGGAAGAGCTGCTCACACGTGACGTAACAGATTCACAACTTTAAATATTCATAACTTCGCTATTTTTGGGGTCGATTTTCTTCAAACTTTCACTCATATTTTTATTTTATTTTTCTACATTTTTTATAACCAATAAAATTCCAGGGTGAACTTCCCCTTTAAATATAATGCTAAATGTTATTTTAAGGCAAAATTGTCGGTGTTTCCGCCCCCCCCCCAGTCATGACATGAAATCACCGCCCTTGTTTACTTGTTTGTTTGCCCGGGATTCAGTGTAATTATTTCATATTTGATTTTCCAAATTAAATCTCCACATCACATTATTTGATAATTGCCATAATGTTAACTCATATAGCCTCCTGTATTAATTCCTGTATTCTGATCTATATCATCCATAATAATAAAATGCTTTTGGCTTGAATTCTTGTGAAAAAAAATACATGTTTTTTAATTGTATCTTTAAAATGTCTTCTAATATTTTCAGATTTGACGTCTTAATGCTAGTCGGTCAAGACAGAAGCAAGAACATCGCGACAGACAAGAGCGACGGACTAGTTTTGGCACCTTGACGGACTAGCTGTAAAGCTAGTCCTACTCAAAAGCTCGTCAGTCTGGGCATCACTACGACTAGCTTTTATGCTAGTCCGTCAAACTAGTCGGTCACGACGGACTAGCTTTAAAACTAGTCCGTTGTGACCGACTAACTTGACGGACTAGCTTTCAAGCTAGTCTGTAGAGACGGACGACTTTTAAAGCTATTGAACTGTTATGACTAACAGTGTACAATAATTATATGATTTGTCAATTTTCAAAGTATACTCATTTAGAGTGCCATTAGCATTTTTGTTGGACACGCGGTATAGGCTATTAATTCTACAATTTTAGACTTTCAGGCTTAGAAATACTAGAAATGATTCAGGAACGATTAAATCATTAACAACATTAGAACAACTTTTCATAACAAGGACACCAACTGATTCTTTCTTGTCACTTTAGTGGCCTACTTACTTTCCCTTTAAAATCCAAACTTTAATTAACCCTATCAAAAGGGGTGGGGGTACAATGTGCCCCCTACCAGACTTTTACCCGCCATTTCTATACGCGTGAATCATTTTCCACCAAACTTTGTGACTTTTCCTTAAATTTATTCTCAAACATTTATATACATTTTGTGGGAGTATGAATTCCATTTTGCTAACCATGTTTCTCCAATTTTTTGTCATTTTTTATATCGGTATTTATAACCAATATTAGGGTGTTATCAATGGGGTTTCTTTGTTCAAATTGAATTGAAATAACATTCCAAACTGAATACCATTCTTTTTCTTTTGATTTTGTTACTTTCCATATAAAAAATGGCGCCAAAACAAAATTTATAATATATATTAAAATAGAATTATCAATTCTGTTTTCACATTTCTAATTTTTGAAATGAGTTTATCCCTTAAAATTCATAGAAAATGATCATCACTTATTGTATAGTCAATTTACATACCAAAACAGTGAATATTCGTACAAAAACAATTAAAATTAAATAATTTTAGTAAATTACCCACATCGCCCTTTTGAGGGCATGAATCGCTCCCATTTGGCAACCTTGAACATTTAAAATATATGAATGAACAATGGATGAAACATAAAACATATTTATAACAGCCTCTATCATTAAACTGTGATTTAAGAAAGTTAAATGATTTAATTCAAATTTTGCGCATTTTTCTATGTATTTCTTTATTTAACTGCAAATAGCAACCCCATATGATAACCTTGAGAAATTTTAGTTGTACCAAATTATAGAACTTGAGTTGCTCTATCGTCAGGCCAAACATGGAATAGATCGGTCAAATAATAAAGAAATTATGGAGAGGGGCCAATGTGCCCCCCCCCCCCTGTGCCTGTGAACGATAAAAAGACCTTGATCTTGATAGGGTTAAATAACCTACACTCCCGAAACCCAACCAGTGACTATTAGTAACGTCATAACATACCTTTCATAAAAGAAAAAACCTTCATTATCCCATTTAGCTAACTCCCCTATAGGTTTGATGCATTTTTTTTTTATTGAGTTATTGGCCTCGATTTCCGGTCACTAACAATGCTGAGTCGTAGGCCTATAATGAATTGCGCATGTGTAGACCTTGTGCGACTAAAAGAATGAAACGTGAGGGAAATATGCACAAAATAATTGTGATCTAGTCGTGAGCAAGTAAACAAATAACACGCTGGTCTGAGTTCATTAGTCAAAATAACAAGCGCATGAGCTAACTTAAGTAATCATGTTTGAAGCCACGACTGCGCAACGGAGTGGCTTTGGACAATTCTGAAGTTATCAAACTAATACGCTTGTTATTTTGACTAATGAACGAACGAAAGCCACACGTCATTTGTTTTTATAAAATGAGATATGGATCCTTGTCGTTTGATAAATAAATGAATGTCCGAAAAATCCGAACAAGGTTGTAATTCACCCGTAAAACAGCTCGACGTTGTTTTGCTTTTGCTTTTTGATCTCTCAGGGGGGCATTTCATCAAATGACTTGTCGGATATTTTATCTGACAAATTTGCTCTCAGCCAATCAGATGCAAGCATTTCAGTAGCTTATAACAGTTTGTCAGATAAAACAGCCGACAAGTCCTTTGATGAAATGCCCCCCAGATCTACCGGCACGGGCACAATGATTAAGCGCAAAATTAAGATAAGATAAATTAGCCTGAGCCTTGGCTGCGCATGACGCGTAGTGTACGCCCACGTCCCTGCACATCCTGGGATAATAAATACAAACACGTATGCGCGCTGCTTCAATTGCTACGTGCTGCTCAATTTAGTATTAGTGTCACATTGAAGCACACGCGTGCAATTAGACTTTACTAACTGAACGATTGTTAGGAAAAAAATAAACGGTTAACATAACAGTAGAAATGATGCATGTCACGTGATACGCTCTCAACCAATCATTTGATTAGGATTCATGTATCAATTTTATAATCGTGGTTAACTAATCGTGAACTAGTCGTGAAATATGTGCCACACGTGCCATGGCGCACATTAACACGACTTGGCGTGAGCTGTCTGCACACACATACTTAAGAATAATTCAAAATTTTAAAAATTCTAAAATTTCGGCACAATATTTCAAGCATTGTTCCGCACTGGCACGAATACTTCACGACATGGAACGACATAATTATCTCCATACTCTATATCAGCTGTTTAATCGTATTGGGATATTTCATGTCAGGTTGAATGGGTTGTTCGGTGAATGTTGCCAGCTCAAACAGCATGAGAAATGCTATACTCACTCAACTGTTCACCACCAAGCTTTAAACAAGATAAATAAAAATATGGACCAATTTGAAAGTTGAAACAATATAGCATTATTGAACGTATTTACATATTGATTGAGTGATAAGATGAAAAATTTAAGCGTATGTATGTATATACCGAGTGAGTAATAGAAAAAAAATAGACACCTAGGAATGTCATAAAAAAGAATATGGTACCATTTTGGATCGTATGTGTTTACGCTTCGATGCGCACCACACAATATTTGCGAACATGTAAATTTCGTATAGTGGGAAAGCGGGGGTAAAATCTAAACAACAAAAGCCATTTTGATTTAAAAAGCATAACTTTTTAACGAAAATATTTTGAGCCAAATTATTTGGCAGGTATGTTGTTACATCTATCGACTACATTCTGCATGGAAATGAAATTGATTTATCAAATAATCCATGAGTGAGCACTCATCAAAAAGTGAATGGTCACTTGCAGACCTAAAAAGGCCTCTTAAAAAGGGATTATTTTGTTTTTGACGTGTACTCACTCATGCTTGACTCCACGGAACTATCTGATTTTCACAAGAATGTAGTCGATAAGTGAACAACATCCCTGCTCCTTCATCTCTATTCCAGCTTATTTGTATTATGTCAAGTTTATTTTTTTTAAATCCTATTTTATATATTTTTGTATTGTTTATTCTTGTATTTTTAAATGCCAAATATATAATGATGATGATAATAAGAATAATAATAATTATGATAATGATAATAGATTAACACATAATTGTTGGACTGTGCAAAATGATTAAAAATGATTTTAAAAAGTGTATATTTTAGCAAAAATAGATAACTGGAAAATACACTTTATAATCTGAGATTATAATGCAAATTGATATGAAAATAAAAAGCATATAATATTTCCTTGAAAACAGGTACAATGTCACGTCAAGAAAGAAAGCAATATACAATATTTAAAAAAATGATACTCTCAATTTATCAATGAACATGATACTTACATTACGAGTAACTCTCACTGTGATTCCACCTTCTGATGTTTTACAATCCTTCAGATGAGAGTCCAGTCTGCCATCTTCTATAGTCCCACACCTTGACAATCTATACATGGATTATGAGGGAGGAGGAAGGGGGGGGGGTTGAGATGCCAGAGTGAAGTCAATACACAGTGAAAGAAGAGGAGTTCCACAGAAGGTGTGAGTAGAATTATTGCAAAAAACCCAAAACTTTCGGTTTTAAAGGGATTTAGTAGCTTTCAAAAACAAGAGCAATTATATCAAGATTAATAAAATTATATTGTTCCAAGAGTAAAAACAAACTACTGAAAGTTTCAGATCAAATGAAAATCACTTACTACCTTAAAACAGTGTAACAAACAATGCCAAGCATACAGTCGAATACCAGTACCTTCTGCTGATAGCCCACCAGGCCGCTAGAGACGGGGGACTTTTCAGCAGGAAATGGGTGTGTGGAAAAGCACATGGTTTTATAAATCATCCGGTGTTGGTTTATAAATTTTGAGTATGAAATCATTGATATCTCGAAGGTAAAGCAAGCAATTAGCTTGCAATTTTGAAGAGATACCAGACTGCGTAAGTGACTAAGTGTTTATAATTATGTTGGCAAAATAAGCTAAATCGAATAAATGTGATTTGAATATCGTTCAATGTTACTGCATCCCTTTAAACAAAGAATGATTCGATGTGTAGGGTGGTATCTCACTTCGCGGAGACCTCTCCGCGACAGAATATAAAATTTCGTCTCCGCGACGGATAAAAAGTATTAGAGACGTCTCCGATATCGCGAAGACGTCTCGGAGACGTCTCGGAGACGGATTTGGGACTTCTTCAGAGTTTTTTTTTCCATAAATTTTCGCGGAGACGTCTCTAATACTTTTTATCCACGTAAGGGTGGTATCTCAATTTGAGGAGACGTCACCGCGACGGAATAGAAAATATCGTCTCCTCGACAGATAAAAAGTATTAGAGACGTCTCCGAGACGTCTCCGCGACATTTTCCGAAATCTGTGTATTTTCAAAGAACCGTCTCAAAGTTGTTTCCGCGAGTCATGAAACGTCGCGGAGACGTCCCGGAAACGTCTCCGCGACAAGTTTCACAAATTTGTCGCGGAGACGTTTCATGAGTCGCGGAAACAACTTTGAGACGGTTCTTCGAAATTGCTTTGTCACAGTTTTTGAAAAATGTCACGGAGACGTCTTTTAATACTTTTTATCTGCCGCGGAGACGTCTCAGAATAAAAATCCGTCTCCGCGACGGATAAATTTTTTTAGAGACGTCTCCGAGACGTCTCCGCGACAATTTATTTTTTTTTAAAAGTCTGAAGTAGTCCCGAATCCGTCTCCGAAATCCAGGAGACGACTCGGAGACGAATTTGGGACTTCTTCAAATTTTTTAAATCAATTGTCGCGGAGACGTCTCTAAAAAATTTTATCCGTCGCGGAGACGTCTCTGGGACGTCTCCTGAATATCGGAGACGGATTTGGGACTACTTCATACTTTTTTTCATAAATTGTCGTGGAGAAATCTCGGAGACGTCTCGGAGACGTCTCTAATGCTTTTATCCGTCGCGGAGACGGATTTTTATTCTGTCGTGGAGACGTCTCCGCGAAGTGAGATAGCACCCTAAGTTGTGCAAGTTTTGAAGATTTTTTTTAGTGCTTTTTTTTCTTGTATGGTGCTATTGTCCGATCCCATTGTTTATTGTCGTACAACTCTAAACTCCCTAGTAGAATACGGGCCTAACACTCTTGTTGTTTAAAAGTTTAAGCAACCTGTTAATTAATGGTATTATTAACAAAATAATTGTTTAAAGAAAGTTGTTTAAAATATCTTCCCTATTGGGCTAGACTTCATTTTGTACCAGCCGTTAAAAGAAAGAAGAAAAAAAAAAAAAACTCTCCAAATTTTATTGTCCGAAACATCTTTTAACGTCTTTTGGCATGACCTTGCAGGGTATGGAACCCACGACCTCCCGATTATGAGGCAGACGCTCTATCCACTGAGCCAACACATAGGTATTTAGGCCTACTTTTTCTCAATGAGTGAGGCATAAGTCATCCCCCATTATTGAAATGTTGCGCCGATCTACCTTGCATGTAACGAGTGATGCCATTAGCTCATGACTGTCACTTGACATTTTGCCTCGGCCCGTTTAAACAACCCCTGTTTAAAATATCTCTAAACATGTCTTGTTTAAGGCTATAACACCTCGATTGTCCAGGTTTTAAACAACAATGTTTAAAAATTAAACAAGAATGTCTAACTTTTTAAACAATATTTTTTAAACAGCATTCTTACAGTGTATTTTTCTGGCCATTATTAATTTCCCACAGGGTTAATGGAAACATGTAAACGGTTTGCGGAGAAATTTGACTCCTCCTTAATAATTTTATTCACTGATAATCCCACCCCTTGAAATTTGTAGGGGCCTTTGTTCATTTGTCGCCCCTTTGTTTAAAAAATTGTCCGGGTTTGATCATCTACTGCAATTAAACCTTCAATCAATCAATCAATCAATCTACTGCTTTCAGGAATGAAAGAGAACAAGCGTCCTCTTTTAGAATATACAAAAATAGTTGACAATACACTGGGCATGAATGAAATATGACAACAAAATTATAAAAGACTGGCAAATTTTGAAAAATACATGCATTTTAGCTATGTTGCAATACATTTGATCAGGTAGTCTGTTAGCTTACGGATGACTTGACATGTTTTAAATTCACCGGCCGATAACAAATGTTAATTTCAATGACTGTGCTACATCTTTTATATTTAAATTAAATACAATAATCTTTAGATGTAATTATATAGTTAATTTTCAGGAGATAAACTAGGCCCACAGGCTCTAATGCAGATCAAAGCATTGCTAGACCCCCCCCCCCCACCCCGTCCCGCATGCAAAAAAAATCACAGAGCAATTAAATAAAATAATATCACATCCAACTGCGAGTACGATTCTACTTAATCTTTTAATTAAATGTGTTTAATAATATAATTTTTCATTGCATTTACCCACATGCAGCTTTTATAGGATAAGAGGCGGCGCGCAGTCAGAAACTTGGGAAGATAATAGGCGCAGCTGAAAGACAGCCAATGAGTGGTTTTTAAATAATACCCAACAAAAAATTCCCACCTAAATAAAGATGATGTAACTTTAGAACTTTTGAATGGGCTTGATTTGATTTGATTTTTTTTTGGGGGGGGGGGGGGTGGGGGTATGTTCCTACACTTATTGACTACCATCTGTGAAATGACATCGATCCCTTGAGACATGCACGAGTGATCAACGAATAAAGAAAAAAAGAAGGATATTTTTAAAAGTCACATCAGCAGGAGGGTCATTTCTGAGTCTGTAAAAATATTTTTTTTTTTTTTGTAAAATTTTCTTTCGACCTCGTGTTTCATTGTTTTGGTGGTTTTATCATCCAAAATTTAACCATCCAACACCATTCCAGATACATTTCCCTATTTTCATGGATGAGTGAGCATAATTTTAAGAATTATATTCAGGCCTGCAAAAATTGTAGAATCCACCAATTATATATTTAAAGAAATGACATCAGATATTATCATCAACATCATCGACATATTTTGTAAGAACATTAACTAGTCGCCTTCGCATGGTCGAGTGAGCACCCTTTCAAGCAAGAGCGATCTGATCAACACGGTCATTGACTATGTGTTAAGGTGGCGTCACACTGTCCCGATGGTTAGGTGCGATGGCTATACGAACGGGTCATTTTTAGGGTTCGGGTAAAGTTTAGAAGGTTACACGATGGCACTATGAATCACACGCGAAGGTAATATGAAGTTTACCTGAAGGACACCCGACGTCGTTTGGGCATCGCCGGCGCGAATCCAAGATTGCCGAATTGAATACATTCTGTGGGACTATTGTCTTGGGACAATAGAGACTTTCTTATGTTTGCGCATGTGCTAATACGTTTTATTGAAGAAAGCATCACGTGACCTCCTTATTGTATAAAAATCTTCACCAGATGCAGACCGCTGGTAATTCAATAGCTGATCATACACTGTCCGTCATAATGATGGAATATTATTATTATTATTATTTATCCATTTATTTATTTATTCATTTTGCCGCTATAGCGACATGATTTTATTCCGGCTTTTATTTCTTGAGTATCTTTGTCCCTGCTTTTACTTTTCGGGACCCTGGCTATATTTTGAACATTCTCCAAACCCTTCACGAAGAATTTTTTTTTTTTTGAAAAAGAGTTTTGTCAACCCCCATGATGCTCATTTTTTGGTCATTTTTTCCCTCCCACTTTGGGACCCCTTTTTGGTTACCCGGCCGATCAAGCCACCCTCCCCACCCCCCTCCCCCACGAAACCCGTCTGAAGTATACTGTTTATATTGGTTTTTAAGTTAAATGTAGATTTACGGGGAAAGGCTTGGGTCTCTTGTCTGGGGGGGGGGGGGTCGAAACAAAAAGTATGATTGGTAAAAATTCGGAATATTGTATTCAACCTTTATGCTAAAAACAAAAGAAATAAAAAACAACCTTTAATCCTTAATTATCATCATTTTCCCTAATTTTCTTTTAAGCCTTGATGGCAAGATTTTAAATTGTGACTATTGATGATATTTTAATATATTTGATGTATATGTTTTGCTGATATTTTACTATAATATTTAGGGAAGATAGAAATTCTTATGGTGTAAAAATGGTTAAAATCAAAGTTGAACCCTAATCAAAATAAATTTTGACCCCTACCCTAAACAAACGAGTCAAGCCTGTTTAGCCTGTTAGATTTAACCTAAAGAACAATAACAAATCTCCACCACAGGCGTGTTTACTTGGAGTAGGACTGAGGGTGCCTTGGTGGGTCGCGTAAACAAAAAGGGGCCCCAAATTATAAATAAAATGACGAAAATGGCCATCTTCTGGGGGTTGCAAACTATTTGGAAGAAAAGTCCTTGGAAAGGATTGAGGGAACGTCCAAGATATAGCCGGGACCCCGAAAGACTAAAAGCGGTGACCAGCACATTCAAGAAATTCAAGCCGGAGCAACATAGCATCGTTGGAGCCAGAACAAAATATTCCACCTTATGAAGAATAGTGTAATTCATCGAGAGCAAAAGACACTGTACTGTAGAGCTATATTTGTATTGTCTTTGACTCAAATTGAAATTAAACAGCCCCCGGGAACAGCCCCCCCCCCCCAAAGGTAGGGAGAGGTAGTTTCAGATTGATCGGAAACAGTTCCAGTGAAAATCAGGGGGGAGCAACAACACAGATATTGTACATTAATTTTGTTATGTTTAGAATGTCACCCAATTTACTTATTTTTCTTTGAATGAAATTTGAAAATTTTATGTCAAAATCAATTTTGTCAATGTTTCTTTGG
This sequence comes from Paracentrotus lividus, assembly GCA_940671915.1. NCBI lineage: Eukaryota > Metazoa > Echinodermata > Echinoidea > Camarodonta > Echinidae > Paracentrotus > Paracentrotus lividus. The sequence goes on along the minus strand of CALNVZ010003467.1, from coordinate 134,734 downwards.
ACAGATTAGAAAAAATATGTTTAAAAATATGTTTATTTTAGAATTCGACTTTAACTTAAATCATGGTAAAATGAGAACGAATGGCAATGATACTAAATGATGATGATGGCGGCGGTGGTGGTGGTGCTGTTCACCACCCTTACAATTATCCTCGTCATCTTCATTATCATCGCGCATAATCACAACCACTACCTGCATCACCATCGCCAACATCAGCATCATCATCATCATCATTATCATCATAATCATCATCACCAGCAAATCTACCAACTTCATAATAATCTCCATCCTCCACTTAGATAAAAAAAAATTATTATCTTCATCACCGCCATCACCAACATATCTCACAACTGCCATCACCATCATGACCATCACCTTCATCAGTATCATCATGAATTTGATTGTCATAATCATGTTGTTATTATCAAGTTAACGTTAAATTCTCAAAGATGGATGAAATGAAGCCTTTTCTGTGGAAAAAAAATATTTTGCCTTCAGCTTCGACAGAAAGGATTTTGAAATTACAAATTTCCATTTCATTTTCATCACAGGTCTCGAAAGAAATGAGATTGGAAAGATGACACTTTAAAAACCAAACAATGTACAATGATACAGATGGGGCAAAGAATACAAAGAGGAACACTAAATTCTTCTTTCATTCCACAAGACAATTCTGTGTCATCATACTATGCTACGATGGTTACATGATGGCATTGAGAAGGCGTCACGACGTCGTGTTGCCTTCAACTGATCATCGGGCGGGTTCGCGTTTCCCTCGCATTGCCTTCGCATTGCCTGCTGCGATGCTCAAACGAAGTGAACCTTCGCAACTCCATCGGGATTTTTTTTTTGGCTGCCAAAGATTTTGCCGATGCATCGGAAGTTGCTGCCGAAGCCTGACAAAACTCCACCGATGGTCATGGTGGTTTTAAGATGGCTAATTATACAGGCTGTATCAAATAATGGTAAAGTTGGAAAACATTTTGTTTAATTATAACAATTAATCACAATCTAATAGTATTCAATATTTCTATAAAAGGGGAACATCAGACATTTTTTAGCATTTACTATTTCAAAAAAAAAAATCTCATTTGGTGTTGTAGATCTTGAGATCTACAACATGATCTTTTCTATAATCAAGAAAATCTATTTTGGGCATGCTTTTCCATGGTCTAAATAGGTTTTGCGCATAGTGGCCACGAATTCATTGCTCCGGAAAAATAAATGTGTGTAATTTCGATCAGCTCCTCTCCGTACACTTTTTTTAAAAACGTGGTACCAAATACAGACATTATTAAAGAAGATGTCATAATTTAATTACTTTTCCTCTATTGTTTCTTTTTTTTTAAACAGTCTGTAGTACTCCAAAATGACCCGATGCTTTTGCGATGCTTTCGCAATGCCATCGTGTTCAGAGCAAAAAATGGGTTTTTCCGCCATCGTGTATCCATCGCTCCTAACCATCGGGACAGTGTGACGCGGGCTTTATAAATAGCTAGTCTTAAAGTATACCTTTTGAGATAGCTAGTCTTAAAGTATACCTTTCAGGCGCGTATCCAGGATTTTGCACCCCGGGGGGCCCAACGTGATTTTGGCGCCCCTGTGTATTTTTAAAAATATGTCGCCCCCTCCCCCCCCCCCCCCCGCGCAAGGCAAACATGGGCATACGGCTTAAATGCACGTTTTTTGTTTTGTTTTGTTTTTTTTATTAATTAATTTTTTTTTTTTTAATTTACCATTTTTTTAAATTTTACCATTTCTAATGGTAAGTTCATGGAAAAGAATTTTTAGGTATATGAGGTATTACCGCTATAAATGAAAATACTAATAATTCTAAATACCAGCGCGAAGCGCGATCGGATTTTTCCCCTCTACTTTACGATCAGAAAGCAAAGAATTCTAAGCAATTAGGGGTTTCAATTGTGTTTAGCTCTTCATCAGAATATCATATGAACGGGAGCTGTAATTTGTCCATCAAAACTATTTGAAAGTAAGCCATATACAAAAATCACGTGAAATGTGAAATTAAAAAAATGTAAAATGATGTTTTGTTGTTCAGAATCCTCATAATCTGCTTACAAGAAAGAAAAAATAGGCGAGCGTAAAGCGCGAGCAGAAATTTGATGTATCGGAATGATCTGAAAACGTGACATTTTATGCATTCTTCAGGAACACAACACAATGTAATAACTCCTTGGAAAATGATGCGAGCGCAAAGCGCGAGCGAAAATTTTGCTCTTTGCAATAGAGACCAGAAGTTTAGAATCAACTTGGCTTCCATAATTTAAAGACCAATATGTTGCACAGTAATTTTACATATGAAAGAAAGATGAATATCTAATTATCTATCTATTTATAATTCTGCTTCTCTCCCTAAGTTTAAGATCATTTGGCACCCCTAAATTTTAGATTGAATTAGCGCCATACATGCATGATTTAGGTCAATTTGATGTCCCTGGGTTCAAAATCAATTCGGTGCCCCCTAAGTTCAGGTCAATTTAAAAATGCAAAAATAAATGTGACATGTATTCAAATAAATTTAAATATCTTGATGATTAGTATCCCATAATGTAAATTCTGGTAAGTAAAGAAAAAACACAGGCGATCGCGAAGCGCGAGCGGAATTTTGATGTCTTTGAATGATTAGAAAACATGACATTGTATGCGTTCCTCAGGAAGACAACAATGAAATTAATCATTAAAAAAGATAATAATAAATCGAGCGCTTATTAAAAATTTTAGAGACCATATTTCAAATACCAAGTTGTTGCCCCTTAGTTTCAGCTATTAATTCGGCACACCTCCCTAAGTTCAGGATAAAGATGGAGCCCCTAAGTTTAAGATAAATTTGGCATCTCTAAGTCTCAGGTCGATTTGAAGCCCCTACGTTTAAGCTTAATTTGGCGCCCCTAAGTTTAAGATCAATTTGGCACCGTCTTCACTTCAGGTCAAATCGGCTCCCCTTAAAATTTAGTTTAATTTGAAATGCAATTAAAATGTAATGTGAAATCAATGGATTGAAATGTTTTGTTGGTTAGAATCCCATAATTTAAATTCTGGTATAAGAGGAAAAACACAGGCGAGCGCGAAGCGCGAACGGAAATTTTGATGTATTCGAATGATTAGAAAACAGGACATTTCATGCGTTCCTCAGGAACACAATGTAGTAATTCATTGAAAAATAATTATGCGAACGCGAAGCGCGAGCGAAAAATTTGCTATGTATATACAAACCAGGAGGCATGGAATTTTAGAATTTTCGGCGCCCATAAGTTCAATAGCAATTAGGCGCCCCCTCAGCTTCAGGTCAATTTGGCGCCGCTAACTAAGTTACTGGTCAATTTGGCGCCCCTACGTTTAAGCTCAATTTGGCGCCCCCGTAGTTTAATGTCGATTTGGTGCCCCCCTAAATTTAAGGTCGATTTGGCGCCCCTAAGTTTAAGGTCAATTTGGAGCCCCTTAGTTTACTGTCGATTTGGCTCCCCTATAAACTTTAGGTCGTTTTAGCACCCCTAAGTTTAAGGTTGATTTTGCGCCCTCTTCTAAATCTAAGGTCGATTTGGCGCCCCTATGTTTAAGCTCAATTTGGCGCCCCTTAGTTTAAGGTCGAGTCGGTGCCAGCCCCTAAATTTAAGGTCAATTTGGCGCCCTTACTTAGTTTAGGGTCGTTTCGGCGCTCCTTAGTTTAATATCAATTAGGCGCCCCCTCAGCTTCGGTTCAATTTGGCGCCCCCACCTAAGTTTCGGGTGAAATTGGCGCCCCACGTTTAAGCTCAATTTGGCGCCCCCGTTGTTTAATGTCGATTTGGCGCCCCCAAAAAAAATTCAAGGTCGATTTGGCGCCCTTAAGTTTAAGGTCAATTTGGCGCCCCTTAGTTTACTGTCGATTTGCGCCCCTATTTTTTTTTAAGGGCGCCCCTTCCCCCCCCCTATCCCTTCTCTCTCTCTTTTTTCTTCCTCTTTTCCCCTTTTCCTTTTCTCTTTTTTCTCCCTTTTCTTCTTTCTTTTTTTTCCTCTTTCTTTTTTTCCTTTCCCTGTCTCCCTTTTTCCTCCTCATTTCGGCGCCCCCCTGCGCGCCCCCGGGGCCCGGCCCGTAAAGCCCCCCCCCCCCCAATACGCGCATGCCTTTTGAGATAACAGGTGAATTTTGTGATTTTGTAATGACAATTTTGCCTTTTAATGTGTGTTCATTCATGCAGGCGTTACGATGAGTGTATAACATTTAGCCAAACGATGTTACTCAACACCTTTTTATTAAAAAGTTCCAGCACCTTGAGGGGGGGGGGTTGTTATAGTCTCAAGATTGCACACAATACCAATGGAGAGGAAATCAAAATTTCAACAAAATTGAAATTCGGGGAGTTTGTAATGAAACTTGGTACACAACTTCAAGAACTAAATTGAGTATCTGATACGGCAGGGAGTGGGGCCAAAGCTCTAAACTTTTTTCCCGATTTGCACAGTATCCTAATAACTGCTGCTCAATGAAGCATAAAACACTGGATTTTTTTAGTGAAACTCAAATAAGAAAAAAACGGTTGATAGCAATGCTTTAATATGCAATAGGGCCAATTGGCCTAGAGCCTAAAACCATCTTCCTGGAAAAGAAATTTAACACTCAAGACTTTCGTTGCGTGAAAGATTATTAAATCTAATCTATGATAAGAGGAGACACATTTAAAACCTCAGTTTATCGGATTATTTCCCGTAAAAATGAATACAGTTTGTGTCCAAAAAAAAAGGCACAGTCGGAAAACATTTTTTTTTTTTTGGTATATATATTATGAATATTAATTAAAATCTGGTATTGTTTGGCATTTTCATGAATCAGGATAATCGGAATTTCTTCTGCAATTTATTTCATCACATTTGGCGCTGTAATGTTTGAGATATGACAGCTTTTGTGTAGGTTTCGCACAATGGAACAATGGACGCGCATAATTTCGATTTGTTCCTTGTCGCACAAAATGTAGCATAACTTTTGTTTAACGAAAGCAAATTATACAGAACAAAGTGCATCAGCAAGGAGAATCTTCTGGCTTTAATGTGGTACCACATACACACATTATTTGAAAAGATTTCACACCTAAATTATTTTTCCCCGACTGCACCATTCATATCAGTTCTACTCTATGTAAAATGTAAAGTTAAGGTGTACCTGTGTGCGGCATTAAATCGTAACTAAACAAGGGGCGTCCATTATTGAGGAGGGGAGACGCACCAAAGTGACGTTGGAAATACGGCTGAGCGGCACAGAAATTTATACAGCTGGTTGCAATAATCAATTAGCTTACAAAAACTCGCGCAAGAAGACTTCCCAGCAGTGGAATGGTATTGTCCGTTCGTTTGAGCAAATTACCCGTGGAGATGAATGAAATTGATGAGCTTTTATCATGGTATTAGTTAATAGATTCTCCAGACCAGATGGAGGAAATGCACAGTCAGGCAAGCTTATTGTGCTGAAGTTGTAATCATAATATGTAATTCACATAGATTGATGCTCAAAACAATGACATTAATAGTGAACTTGTCACATCTTGCGGAGACGCCGGTCACATCAATTTCTATGCGATATCGTAAATATTGACCAGTCGAGGAAAGAGTCTCTTATGATTATGTTCCAAGTGACATGACTTTTTATTAATTAATCAAAATGAATGCACCAAAGCTGAGAATCCAAGCTTTGAATTGCCATGCGAACAATAAGCTATAATAGAATATTGCGGCATCGAGGATCAAAATTATGCAGCGCGTGAGCTATTGTGAGAGCAAAATATACCATGTTGTACAGGAATTTGAAATGACTAGGCTTTCGAATTGACAAAAGTGACAGGACTTTTTCTTTCCTTTGCAATACGTTATTCCTATTTTTGAAAAATTCAGACTCTTAAGGCCTCGTCACACCGAGTCCGGTCCGGTGACCGGTACGGCAAACCGTCTCAAATCGCTCCATGAGCGATCCCATAAAAACCGTACCGGTTGCCGTTCCGGCTAGTACGGCATAGCCCGTGTTTGTTGTGACCAGTCTCATTGCAATGGTACACGGCCGATTCATTTCGACCGTTTTTGCCCATTGGTGAACCGGAACGGGCCCGTGCCGTGACCCGGACCGGACTCGGTGTGACGAGGCCTTAATTTTTTAGCGTACTGCATCAGAGCGAAAATTTCTTTGAAAAACCATGCAAAATACAAAAAAAAAAGTCAATTGGCGCGTTCGCTTTGCGTAGAATGGTAGAGCCCTTTATCTCTTAAGTTTACAACTAGAATTGATATGTATTTAACACAGACTGTAGAATAGAGATCAAATCCTTATAAACCGGCGAGTCATCAACAACTTAACATACAAAAGTCTGAAAATGAATGAAAAACAAAGAAAAGAGTATTATCCCATGTTTCACATACAGAGATAGGGTACATGCAGCTAATATGGACCCCTAAGCTCATTTGCCTAATTTGCATTAAATTAAAAAATGACACACAGCCAAGTTTTTGTTTATATGCTCTAACTTTTATTGTGAAGAAAAGCAATTATCACCAAACCCCCTGTCTGCAATGACACACAGCCAAGTTTTTGTTTATATGCTCTAACTTTTATTGTGAAGAAAAGCAATTATCACCAAACCCCCTGTCTGCAATGACACACAGCCAAGTTTTTGTTTATATGCTCTAACTTTTATTGTGAAGAAAAGCAATTATCACCAAACCACCTGTCTGCGATATTCAAATGTTGACGTCATCACCAAAGTGCCCATAATACCTGCATGTGCAGGTAATATGGGCACATGTATTTAAAGCCCAAGTATAGTTGTAGTAGAAAACACTGATTTTTTTAAAAACCTGCTCAACTTGTCCTCATAGTGTTCTAAAGACATAACAATATATGGGCAAAGGATATAATTATGTTCCATGCATGTCTTTCCATGATATGTAATAGTTTGCATGAGCACGGGGAGATGTTCATCAAAGTAAGGCCATACTTCCTTCATTCTCACCCCAGAACTCTGGGCATGCCAACCAGCAGCTGATTGGTATAGCTGAGTGAATTCTGTGTGTAAGGTCTGTGTATGGGAATAGCATATGCTTTGCACACAAACCGCTGTATGCTGGCATTGTGCCTGTGAGATCCTGTCGATTGTGGGACTGTCAATTGATATATTTACACAGTTTTGTTGCTAAATTCAGGTGTTAGAGTGGATTTTATAACAAATCCTTTTGTACACAGAGGTTAATTGAGGTATTCATTCATATTATTCTGCTCTGGAAGCAAAACAAAAAATGTATTCTCCCAACACTATACATGACCTTTAATATATTTTAAAAAAAAACTACAATGACTCTACTAAAAAAATGCCGTAAGTTTTCCCTACCTTGTTGGTTTTCAGAAATTTTCTCAGAGAAATTTAGGCATCAGATGCTCTGACATCGAGAGATTTTCGTATACAGTTCATATGAACAACATTATGGTGCTCACACCGGTCACCGGTCGACGGTCACGACATGATTTGCTTCAGGTGGCCCATATTACCTGCATGTACCCTATCACGCAAACTGTTATACGTGGGAGACGTCAGGCGTTGACGATCGCGTTCGATGCACATGGGAGAGAGGGTGTTTAAAGCTGTCAGTTCTCCAATTCCCCACTATTTTATCAGCTAAAATAGTTTTTGTAATGTGTGTTTATAGTACTTCCTTCTGTCAAATGTTGGTCCATGGGAAAATAAGGGAAATAAATGTTCCAAAACGTTTTTTTTTTAAGTGGGTCGGGGGCCAAGTCCCCGCCGAAATATTTAGTTGCCAAAATATGCCGTAACGTGTATGTGACTGCAGAGTTTGGTAACTGCACATTTTGGTTATTTACCAAATTGTGCAATTTACCAAAATGTGCCATAAAATCCCCCGCCAAGATCCATGGAGGAACATCCGTGTGCTACGATCTTCATACGTTCAATATGCATAAAACCATAATAAGTCTACTAATCAACCAGGGTCGGAACACTCTCAGTCTCAGCGCATTTTAGTAGACTTATTAAGGTTTTATGAATATTGCCCTAGGGGCGTATCAGGACAACTAGCCCTAGACAATTACCCCATGAATTTTTTCCCATAAATGTGCTTAGGGTTAGGGTTACAGTAAACTAACTTACCCTATTTGATCGACCGTCTTGACATGTCTGCAACACTCAATGAGGTCAATGAATTCTCTGTCATCTTTACACTTTACACAGTGCATGTCTAGCTGACGTAGATTCTTGGTTTGATCTCTGATTAGAAGACCTAATCCTCTCATCGTCTTACTCGATACCTCCTTCTTCTCTGATAGGAGAAGTTGTGGTGCTCGAAGTCTGATACATGTCAGCTGCTCTCCCCCGATCCGTTGAAGACCAGACGTGATCTGAGAAATATCTCTCTCTGCATCATTGATAAGGATATCGATATGTTTCAAGCGAGACAGCGATGAGATCAGACCTTCGTAGCTCTGTGACATCACTCTCTCCGCCGTTAGTCTTGTGACGTATGGAAGCTCAGGAGGAGATGGAGGGTAACTGAGATAGGAGTCTGATATGGTGAGACTGTGCAATGTACTGAATGATCCAAAGTAGGACCACAAGCTGTCGGTCATCTCAGTAGACAGAAGGCAATTCTTAATCTCAAGCAAACTTGACGAACCCTGTAATGGAATACCCAAATACAACCTTGTACTTCTCACTCTTATATGAACAATGAAGTAAACGTAATCAATGAAAACATTGATGATCCGATTAGAAAAAAAACGTTTTTCTGCACTATATGAAAGACCATTTCTACGTGTTTTGAGCTTCCCAACATTTAGGAGTGCAGATTGAGTACATCCATTTGAGTTTAAATGTTTTAAAGCGAAACACATTGTATGTGTAATTTTGCTCACCTCGGTAGTGTTGTTGTTGTAGCTCTTGTTGTAGTGGATGGATCCAACGCTTCCCCTACATAATATTTCAAAAGAGTTTTAATAAGGTGAAAAAAAATATTATAAATAAATATATAAAGATAATGGGTTATAGACTATAAGGTAAATGAAGGCCTATACATGTATAGCACTTGTATGATTATATATACTGGTCCTAAGTTATGGTCTGACCTCCCCAAAACAATAATTGAAGCAACCTCTTTGCATACTTTTAAACGTAAGCTAACATGCCATTTATTAAAGGGTTACAAAACACAGGCGGAAAATGACACATGAGCAATTGTTTTTTTATAGTCCCATAAACATGTATGGTCATCTCAATAATAATGTATGTTTATAAAGCAGTGCCGTGATGCTGTCGTCATTCCACAACAAATTACGACATCATCTCGGTACCCCTCACTCTTTCCATTGCGTATATCATTAGTAATGTATGATTATAATGTAATGCGAGATGATGTCGTCATTACATATCAAAATAATGATGACATCATCTCGGTGTACCATTGCGTACAGATAGGTAGTTCAATGTAAATATATATATATGTTAATGCACATTCTTCAGTTACTCCTATCTATATATCTTTGTATTTATTTATTTCTTTATGTATTTTTATACATCATTTTCACAAAGGAGCCTATAATGTAACAAGATTAGCTTTTAACTTAAGCTCACCTTCATATTTCTTTCTTTCTTATGCTACTGATGTCATTCGTTCTATGATTTATCAAATAATGTATAGTATTGAAATGACATATGATTGTTGTTTTTATTATTGTTTGATTGGAATATGTAAATAAAAACTGAACTGAACTGATTTAAATGGTCAACGGAATGAAAATAACTAAAATCATTATGCTTGGTGTTCTAATAATTTTGGGCACCACTATATAAACACAAAACAAAAAGAAAGTTCCCCCTATTTCAGATATCAATAATTTTTTAACCAGGAGAAATTTTTAAAATCTAATTATATGTCCATGTAGGGAATTTAATAAGCTACCATAGGACCGAATTTTAGGACAAATCATTAAGTCATGCTTCAGTGATTAATGGTTGATTGCAAAAATGTCAGTTTTTGAAGTTCACAAGCCTAAAATCACAACTTTGATTCAATGGAATCGGACCCACTTTCAGATTTTAAACAATTTACACGTCAGAGTGTATGCAGAACGTGCTTCCCAACGTACGGAAACGAAATTTGCGTCAAATTTCACGGTTGAGTGAGCATGCAGCAAAAATTGCCCAAACTGCGATTCTTACTTCTTTGCCATGGTATAATCGATCAAATGTGAGGGAAATCCTGTTTTGGAAGTGTATGCAACCAATATCAATCCATTCACAGTTGAATAAACCCATCAATCAACCCAAAAATAGGCCATTTAGAATTACGAAGAGTCATTGTAGTAATTTTATGCACTAGAAAGCATCTCAATAACATTTTGGGGGTTTTATTTATATTTTTTGGCACGTGTCAATGATCCTTTGGCATTTATTCAAAAATTCATACTTTAGTGAGCACGTGAGACTGGAAAAGCCATTTTCTCACGTACGGACTAAAATTCAAATTCTTAATTTGATTGAATATAACAATTCTTCTCGGGGAGTACGTTTGATTTTATTTTCAGAAAAATCCCGATGTTTCACGCCTCAGTTGGCACAAGAAACAAGAAAATCCTGAAAATGAGAAGAAAGTTTGGGGCTTCATCATGGTTCAGTGACTTTTCGAATACGTAATTTGAGTAACGACAACTAAAATGACAACTAAAATATGCAAAATTTCACTTTTGTTAAACTTTTGTTAAACCTCTGTACATAAAGTCAATGGAGGAGGAAATCAATACCTGACAAACGTGAAATTCACCCAATTTCATTGATGATTATTATTAATTCTACCGTGAGTTATGTCACGAAACTTGGCACACAGCTTCAACTGATCTCCAACTAACATGATCTTGATTCAAATTACGTATTCGAAAAGTCACTGAACCGTGACGAAGCCCGAAACTTTCTTCTCATTTTCATGATTTTCTTGTACCTTGTGCCAACTGAGGCATGAAACATCGGGATTTTTCTGAAAATAAAATATTTGACTTTTGTCCCCTTTTTGTTCAAACTCTATAAAGTCAATGGGGGGGGGGGGAATCAATAGTGAACAAAAGTCATATATTGCCCATTTTCATTGTCAATTTTTTGTTCGTTATACTGTGAGTTAATTCTTGAAACTTGGAGAGAATCTTTAAGAGGTCATTAACTAACAGGAACGTTGGTCAAATTAAGAATCAGACGTGCCATAAGGCCGTGCAAGGGCCGCAAACTTTCTTCCTTTTTTCATGTTTTTCTCATATCTTGTGTTAACTGAAGCATAAAAAATCGGGATATATATATAATTTTTATATATACAGTGCGTTTCAGAAAAAGGTAATCCATTTTTAGAGGGCCCATATTTCAAACTCATTTATTTTTGCTGTTCTTATGTTACATATAATTAAAAACGAACTCTCTACCTTCCAATGGTACCTTTCTTGCATCATAAATACAACGCATAACTGAGTAAATTGCAAAGGATAACTGAGTAAATTGCAAAGAAAATGACACTACAGAATCCATTTTTCCAAAGTTTTAAGAAAATGAAAGGAGGCGTAATACACGTGAGCGAGCACACACTCCGCTTAGGTTATGTGAGTATTGTGTAGAGCGCAAGCGAAGTATAAGAGTAGTGCGTATTTTACAGTGTGCCCGTCCGCGGTCAGATCGCAATCGTTCTTTACAAAGCAAGCAATTCTTTTCTTCTTCTTATTTTTTTTTTAAAGAACCATTTCAGTACAGCAAATAACGCTTCTGACCTCTCTCCTTGTTTGTGCCTCATGTACCCGATTTACTATGTTATATTATTTTGTAAATTTCATATTTATATATGTTATGTTTGTACATTGAACCCAATTCGACCTTTGGGTCGCTACCTTCAATATTTCAATAAAACCTTTTCAATTTCAATTTCAAGTGAATGATGTCCCTCTTGTCCCAGAGCATTCAATAGGATTGCGTGCGATGACGTGTGACTCCTTTGTATACTGAAAATGAGAAAGGTTTGTAGAGTCAGGAATGAGTGAGCACACGTCAAAGACAAAATTATCACATTTTAAAAGTATCAAGAGGACTTTTTAGGTCTGCCAGTGACAATTTATTCTTTAATGCGTACTCATTCGTGGATTGCTTGACAAATCAATTTAATTTTAACACAGAATCTATAGTCAGGTAGAACCTCAGCATGACCGTCAAGTTGGGTATGTATGCAATTTTTTTGCTGAAAGTGGTAGTATGGGGTGTCTACTTCAAGAATCTGAGGGGTGCCACTTTGGAACCCTTGAGCAATTTTTTTAATGACGTCATAAGCCACGCCCCCTTTTTTCATTTTTTCAGTAATAATAACTGATCTAATTTATTATATAAACATATCATGTTTGGTATCAAATTAAAGCTGATGAAAAATAAAATGCAAATATGTGGATCATTACAAACTTAAAACAAAGACAGGTCATTTAAGGGTCATTTATGGTCATAAAAGGTCAAATTAGATAACTAATGTAAAGTAATGTAACATAAAATTTGTAACGCGTCCTGTTTTGAGGCAAATTAATGATACATTGGATTGATTTGGGTTAACTTAGATAGTACATGACTTTTAAGATCAGTGATGTATCCAGGCGTGTATACTTTAATAATCTGACGGGTGCCACTTTGGAACCCTTGGTCAATTTTTTTTCCTAACATCATTAGCCACGCCCACTTTTTCACATACCTCTTAATTTCGACTTGTATGGTTTATAAAAGAAACATATCATGTTTGGTATCACATTAAAGCTTATAGAAAATGGAATGAAGATACAAAGGTTAAAAGAGATAAAAACACAATTAGAGGTCACCTATAGGTCATTTACGGTCATAAAAGGTCAAATGAAGACGGGGGACTCAACAGGATTTTGAATAACATTTGTAACATGTCTTTTTGGTATGAAATCAAACTAGTTTCATGTGAACTAAATATACATGTTTGTTGATAATCAAAAAAAAAAAAAGAAGAAGAAGAAAGATCAATTCATTTAGGTCAAGGTCATACAAGGTGCATAATGTATTTTTGTATGCAAGTTCCAGTATAAAATGACCATTAAACCACCTAGAAGATGACTTCTAAAAACACAAGTATCCTGAGGATATACAACAAATTCAACATTTTACATCATGTCTTACAATTTCTGTGTCTCCACTACCCGTTGTCCTCTGATTCCACTTCTTCCAGAGGCTTATCCCATTCTTCTTCTTCATCATCTCAACTGCATGATCATTTTTCTTTGTATGCACATTTGTACAATGTTCTCTCGCTTCGCACTTGCAGTATGAGGTACATGATATGCCAGCTGACTGGCAACTGCAATTCGCCCGAGCCTGGTGGCGCCGACTTGCATCCACAGGCAACAAGTTCCAGTAATTCCTTGGGAGCAACCACTGTGCCGTGAACAGGTACGGGAATGTCCTCTTCTATTTTCCATCCAAACATGGAAAGGTTAGTTGCAGGGGGGGGGGTCTTTCTGATCAGCTGCTCTCCAGATGAGCACTTGAAGACGAGCGCGTTTGACATGGTCTATTGCTGACTTGTCAGTAGGAAGTAGGCTCTTGATCTTTGGAGGGTCTTTCTTTTTGCGAAATTATGTGGATCTCACATCGTTGAGAGAATCTGTTATCTTTCTGCAGTACAAGTAAGAAAAACTCTATTCCAGCCTTGATCCAGTCCACCTCTTCTGCCAAATAGATACGATACGGTGTCACAACCTGATAGGGCATGCACAGCCAAAAGGTCAAAGCACTTGTCTCCTAGCTCCAAAGCCGTAGCTGTAATGTCGATTACTTTTCCATTATATTTCCTCATGGAAACTTGTGCGGCAGGCTTGTAAACCCAAAAGAAGAACACTAGTAGGACAAAAATGTCTGTGTCGTCAGCAAGAACTGGTATGTGCTTCTTTTGGGGTGACAGCTTCAGAAGACAGCTGATGATTTTCACGTCAGCCTCTTCATGATGGTACTCACAGTCATCTCCGATAAGCTGCAGTTCAGGATTAGTTCTGTTGGCATCGCACAAATACTGAATCAGTGTCCTCTTGTTGACATCGCTTTTCATGATGCCATCTTTAGCTGGTAGTATTGTATTGCTGTTCAGCATGCACATACTCCTGGGATTTACTAACTTTAGTCAATTGAGTTTCCATCGCTTGTCCAATAGCAAGAGAGTCATGTACATTCACCTCTTCAGATGCTATTCGTCCATTGATGATGTTAGACAGGGGTTCATCTGGTTGGGCTTTCATTGGATTGGTATGTCTCTTCAGCTCCTCTACGATCTTTTTTCGGTCTACAGCATCTAGCTTTCTCTGATTCTCACCCTCTTCCTTGTGGCTACTTGTCTGAGTATTGTGGACTTCTGATGTCTCGTCAAACATACTATCCATCAAAAGGGAAAAAGTGTTGCACAGATGATGAGACAAAATCCACTCAGACACATGTTCACAAGACAGAGACTTGCCGACTAGACCACCTTTGGACTTCCCATTCCGGATGTAGGTTTGCTATCCAAACTGATCCAGGAAGACAGAGTTCCAAGCCCCTGTCTGATGACAACATACATGCTCCCCTCGCAGGAATGCAGCTAGAACAGGTTCTGGTAGTGATGTTGTCATAACCAATACGCCTACATGCCATGATATGTATCTTGCATAGTTCCAATGGCCAGCAGCAAAGAAATATGGGATCATTCTCTTCAGGGCATACATATGAAGAAGCCAATTGCCTTCCCTTTCTGCACAAAGATACAGGAGGATGATGACAAGTGGTATGATGAAGCAGTCAACCCAGAGACGACCTGTTCGTGATTGGCAAGCTTTCTCCAACTCCTCTGTGATTTCATCTGATGTTGTGTTGCCAGCTAACATGCACGAGGGGTTCCAGAAGTGCAGTCAATACCATCCGAAAACCTCTTACTGCTTTGGGCTATGCCTTCCTATTTAGCATATGAGTGACACCCTTGAAGGCTACATTTAGGAGTTCTTCCAGTCCACTGCTATTCATCAAAGCACCAATACAACCGACAAATGACATCAGTCTATGCATTCCTCCTGGTCGTACTACCAAGTTATCCCAGCGAGTTGGATGTGACAACATTATTTGTATGATCACATTGTAGAGTTGCACATCTGCAGATAGGTGAATGTATAGCATCTTGTGCTGCTTCAGGAATTCCTCAATAAACACGAGTGTGGTCAGGACCGTATCAGGGTTTGCTGGAGGAGAATCAATCAAAGGCCCGAAGATAAACAGTGTGTACATACACAGCCACGGATCCAGAGTTATACGGAGGCAATAAGCAAAAAACAACAAACAAACGTCCCTGGATCCGCACATGGATACCACGGGCGTCAATCCGAATTTAGACCGTGGGGGGGGGGGGGGGAACACAAGCGTAGTGATGGGGACAGGGATTGGGAGAAGGCGGTATTTACAAGATATGGTGTGGTATAATGGTTTATATCCCCCACCCTCCCAATATAAATTTAGCATCAGAAACAGAAAAAAAAAAAGAAAGAAACAATAAACAAGAGGTTAAATGTTTGCATTGTTTCCTAAAAAGCAAAAATGTTCCATTATGTACAACTTACTTCATCAGAATTTCCATATCTAAATAATTTTGGAGCCCTTATATCTGTTACGTATGTCAACCTGAAAACAGTGCATTTTAAACTTTTATGAATACTATGCTTATAAAGTAGATACATATTATCTCATTTTTTTTTTAAATGCGAGCGCGAAGCGCGATCTGAAAATTTTAGATATAGGCCTAACAACCTAAAAAAAAAAGTGCATCTAAGTTTTTTTGTGCTATGCTTTTTAAAAAGATTTTTATTTATACAATGCGAACGCGATCGGGAGCCGAATTTTTTTTATATATCATCCTGAAAATAGTGCATTTAAAGGTTTTTTTGCTATGTTTAGAAAGAAGATACACAGGCCTATCTCATTAAATAATGCGAGCGCGAAGCGCGAGCCGAATATTTTTTATATCAACTTGAAAACATTTTATTTTAAAAGTTTTGTGCTACAAAACTCATGAAGAAAATATTGATCTCATTGATCATATTGATCTCATATGCTATGTTTATAGGAAGATTATCTCATTAAACAATGCGAGCGCGAAGCGCGAGCTACAAATTTTAGATATATAAAAAAAAATAAAAGATAAATGGTCCAAAATAAATTTTGAATGGGAAAACACTGAATGAAAGAGAGAGAGAGAGAAAGAAAGAAAGAAAGAAAAGAATAGAAGAAGAAAAATAAATATAAATTAACCGAGATCGTGGGGGACATGTCACCTCCTGAAAATTCGTGGGGGGTTATTTCGTCTCCTGAAAATTTGTGGAGGGACGCCCCACCCAGAACCCACGCCCCCCCCCCCCGTCCCCCCAGGATTGATGCCCATGCTGGATACATAAATGCCCTGAAAATTCATTTAAATTGGCTTTGGTATATTTGATAACCCCAGCATGCCCAGTAAATTCAATGCATCCTTAATTTGTATCAAAACATGACACGTCTAACCTTTTATATTGTATTACTTACATTTGTCACCTAATTTGACCTTTTATGACCTTTCAATGACCATTATGACCTTAAATTGACCTAAATTTGTTTTTAAATATATATTGACTTACATAATTGAACATATTTTTTCATTAGCTTTAATTTGATACCAAACATGATATGTTTATACAATAAATTACATTTGTCGTTATATATATTTATAACTGAAATATTGAAAAAGGGGGTGTGGCTTATGACGTCAATAAAAAAATTGCTCAAGGGTGCTAAGGTGGCACCCTTCAGATTCTTGAAGTAGACACCCCATACTACCACTTCCAGCAAAACAATTGCATACATACCCAACTTGACGGTCATGCCAGAATTTCGATCATATCTACCTGACTACTAGTCCATATCTGGGAACAACACCCTTGCCAAGTTATTTGGCTCAAAACATTTTCCATTAAAAGTTAGGCTATTTTATTCATGATTGAGTTGCTTTTTTGTCCGCTTTTGTTGTCTCAATCTTATCCTTACTCTTGCGCAATTCAAAATTGACATGTTCGCAAACAATGCATCGCGTTCATCCAAGCGTAAAGATATAACACACAAAATTGGTACCAAAAAATGCGGAAAAAGTTACTCTTTCAGAATATATATTATAACTTGGGGTTCATTCATTGGTTTTCTTTTTATTGATAATAGTTTTTTGGGGTAAAAAGAGTTCATGTACGTGGTACATGAAATAAATTACGTTGACGTGTGGGATATGAATGAACTGAACTATTTTTTCAAAAAGTTTGGCTATTTCCGCAGGTATTTTACTAACAGACAGTTGGTGCATAAATATTCCTGAGTTGTAAATATAAATACCGTCGATACGAAGCAATTTGTTTTTAAGAAACAATGGTCTTGTATGAGAAAGGAATCCAGCATGGTTAATGTTTCTAAGTGCTCGTTTTTTAATCATAAGAATTTTCTCCTGTTGAGTTTTAGTCCCATTGCCCCAGGAAAGGATGCCGTAATTGAGATATGGCAAAATTAAAGTCGTGTATAATGAAAAAAGGATTCGAGTTGGAAAATCGTGCTTTAATTTATATAAAATTCCAGTATTTCTAGAGAGTAGTTTACACAAATAGTCAAATTCCATGACAGGTCGGAGTCCATATAAATACCCTTTTAATTTCCTTTGAAATATATGCATTAAAAGTAATTTTCTTCACTTTCATGAAAAATAATCTCAACCTTAAATTGGCAGGGTAATTTTGGTTATCTCACGACCAGGGGATGGGCCAATCAACCCCCTCCCCATAAGACCAAACAATTTTTAAAGCTGCGCTTTACCTGATGGTCGTAACTATATAAATTTGGTATCACAAGATGCATAAGACTCTACGCGATAAAGTTATGAAAGCTGTCGGCACCCAATAGTTCTCCTCAAGCTTACTTCGGCAAATGTACTAGGGCATTGAGAATCCCATAGACTTTGTGTAGCTTCGGGTGTTCTACTAATTTTGGCCACCACTGTATATATAAACAGTGGTGGCCGAAATTAGTGTGTGTGGGTGTGTGTGTGTGTGTGTCTGTCGGTAGGTGTATTTGCATAAGTGTGTTTGTGTGACAGTAGTTCTCAAACAATTTTGGTCTAGTTTTCCATGTTGTCTTAGGATTCTCCCTTTAGGCCTACTAGTTTCTTACAGGTATTGACTAAGTGGTGTTTGACCTAGTGGGCATTAGACGAAATGGGAATTAATTATCCCAACTGGTAATTTAACGAACTGATTGTAGACAAACAACCAAGAGGGATGAGACCGAACGGGCATTAGTCAAAGTGGATTTACCCCAAGTTGTAGTTTCCTGCAGAAGTGTGGTAGTCGTGTGGTATTCCTGTGGTACTTTATTAGCTCATTTGCATAAAATAATTTAGTATCACAAATCAGTACTTTTTTAACATTTACCTCACTAAACAGTAATTAACTGCATATCATTTTTTCTTTCTTTTAGGGATATAAATTTCCTAAACACAGAGCATAGTACATCAAGAGCGATAGTTATAAAATTTGCATTATTATCAAGAAATATAGAAAATAACTAATTGTGACCCAAAATAATTTTGCTAAATAGTGGTATATAAACACAACACAAAAAGTAAGTTCCCCTATTTCAGATATCACGAATTTTTGAACCAGGAGGAATTGAAAAAATCTAATTGCATGTCAGTGTATGTAATTTTATTACCTACCAGGTGACCGATTTTTAAGAAGAATCATCATGTCATGCTTCAGTGAGTAATGGTTGAATGCAAAAATGTCATTTTTTAAAATTCACAAGGCGATCATCACAACTTTGATTAATGATTTCGGGACAATATCTTGAAAAAATTAACATCATGCTTGTCAAAAAAGATGCCAAATGTGTGCCCTAACATACAAAATGATCTCACGGTAAAAATCTCACGGTTGAGTAAGCACTTGGTTAAAATTGCAAAAGCTTTAGTTTTTGTGATTTTTGCGTGATAGGCCTATATTCGATCAAATATGATTGAATCCCTGTTTTGAAGTGTATTTCGACTTTTGCTAATAATTCACGGTTGAATGAACACATAAAACAAACAAAAATAGGTCATTTTTGAATAATGATCAGGCATTGCAGTAATTTAAGCACTAAAAATCATCTCAATAACATTTTTGGGGTTATGTTTAGAACCATTGGACATATGGCAATGATGCTATTTTATGGAATGCGAACTGTTGCTTAAATACCGATGATCATGGGTTTGTAACCCATGATCATGGGTTTTTAATTCTACAAGCAGTAATTAAAACCCATGATCATGGGTTTTATCTGCTACATGTAGAGTTAAAACCCATGATCATGGGTTTTATCAAGTACACGCAGAGTTAAAACCCATGATCATGGGTTTTATCAAGTACACGCAGAGTTAAAACCCATGATCATGGGTTTTATCAATTACACGCAGAGTTAAAACTCATGATCATCGGTTTTATTTACTGCTTGTAAAATGAAACCTCTGCGTGTAGGCCGACAACCTATGATCATCGGTTTTGATTGGTTCGTGCAGGGATCAAGTCCCTAGTGCGTTAGAGCGAGGGGACACATATTACGGCAGTCTGAATTTAACCATGCAATGATTACTGCGCTGCAGCGCAGCGATTGGTCTGTGATAACATTGATAACGATAATCTGGCTGCCAGCTGTGGCTTATAAAATACCTTCCTTGTTATTCGCTCTTCGAGAAGGAATTGGTTTTGTGTAAAAGGACGTTTAGCTACTTTTACCCGTGCAATAAAGTATAGCTCAAATATGAGCTGTTCCTCTATTTCAAAGCTTTTATATGTTGTTATATTCGTTCATAGCCAGAATGTTGTCAACCATTTTGGTATTCTGACAGGAAGATTTGCCTTCAAAATCAGAAGGAAAAAAAAAACACACCCAAAGTTTTTATTAAGGCCTTTCTGTAAGCAGACGCGTATCCCCGGGGGGGGGGGGGCGACGTGATTTTGGCGCCCCTGTGTTCTTTTCAAAATATGGCGCCCTCCCTCACGCCAGGCAAACATGGGCATACGGCTTAAATGCACGTTGAAGGATTTAAAAAAAAAATTATTTGATTTTTTATTTTATTTATTTATTTTTTTTAATGGTAAGTTCATGGAAAAGAATTTCTAGGTATATGAGGTATTACCGCTATAAATAGAAATGCTAATAATTCTAAATACGAGCGCGAAGCGAGATCGGATTTTCCCCCTCTACCTTACGATCAGAAGGCAAAGAATCCTAAGCAATTAGGGGTTTCAATTTTGTTTAGCTCTTCATCAGACTATGATATGAACGGTAGCCGTAATTTGTCCATCAAAACGATTCGAATGTAAGCCATATAAAATCACGTGAAATTTTTCCATCAAGTAATGTGAAATCAAACAAATGTAAAATGATGTTTTGTTGTTCAGAATCCTCATAATCTGCTTACAAGAAAGAAAAAAGTAGGCGAGCATGAAGCGCGAGCAGAAATTTGATGTATCAGAATGATCTGAAAACGTGACATTTTATGCATTCTTCAGGAACACAATGTAATAACTCCTTGGAAAATGAAGCGAGCGCGAAGCGCGAGCAAAAATTTTGCTCTATGTAATAGAGACCAGAAGTTTAGAATCAATTTGTCCTCCATGATTTAAAGACCAATTTGTTGCCCAGTAATTTTACATATGAAAGAAAGATGAATATCTATCTATCTATCTATTAATCTATCTATTTATAATTCTGCTTCTCTCCCTTAGTTTGAGATCATGTGGCGCCCCTAAATTTTAGATTGAATTGGCGCCATACAGGGGCCGCGGAGCGTTTTTGAAAGTGGAGGGGCTGAGCTGAAAGTGGGGGGGGGGGGGGGGGGCTGAACAGGCTAAACATCACAAATGTATGGTCATTTTTCCGTTTTTGTACACGGTTGCTGAAAAAAGTGGGGGGGGGCCTGCCATACATGCATGATTTAGATCAATTTGATGTCCCTTGGTTCAAAATCAATTTGGTGCCCCTTTCAGATCAGGTTTCAGGTCAATTTGAAAATGCAAAAATAAATGTAACGTGTATTCAAGTAAATTTAAATATCTAGATGATTTCAGTACTCATAATGTAAATTGTAGTAAGAGGAAAAACACATGCGAGCGAAGCACGAACGGAAATTTTGATGTATTCGAATAATTAGAAAACAGGATATTGCATGCGTTCCTGAGGAACACAATGTAATAATTCATTGGAATATAATGATGCGAGCGCGAAACGCGAGCGAAAATTTTGGGATATATAAACAGATCCGGATGCAATTTTGAAATTTTGCTCTATCTGGATAGAGACCATATTTTCAAGACCAATTTGTTGCCCCCTTAGTTTCAGGTAAATTCGGCGCCCCTTAGTATCAGATCATTTGGGCGCCCTATACCTGTAAGCTCAATTTGGCGCCCCTAATTTTAAAATCGATTTGACGCCCCCTTAACTTCAATTCAGCGCCCCCAAAAGTTTCTGGTCATTTTGGCGCTCGTACGTGTAAGCTCAATATGGGGCAGTTAATAAGTTGAAGATTAATTTGAAATGAAAAAAAAAAAAAAAAAATGTAACGTGAAATAAAATAAATTAAAATGTTTTGACGGTTAGGATCCCATAATGTAGATTTTGGTAAAAGACAAAAAACACAGGCGTGTGCGAAGAGGGAACGGAAGTTTTGATATATTCGAATGATTAGAAAACTGGACATTTTATGGGTTCCTCAGAAACACAATGTAATATCGCAATGGGAGAAGATGATGCGAGCGCGAAGCGCGAGCGAAAATTTTACTATGTATATACAAACCAGGAGGTATGGAATTTTAAAATTTTGCTATTTCCAGATATAGACCATTATAAAGACCCTTCTGGGTTTTTTTTGTGTGTGTTTTGTGGGACCCCTTTGTTTCTGGTAAATTTGGCACCCCTCCGTTAGTTTAGGATATAGTTGGTGCCCCTTAAGTTTAAGGTCGAGTCGGCGCCCCCCTAAATTTAAGGTCAATTTCCGCCCTTACTTAGTTTAAAGTGGATTATCAAAGAAGAGGCCAATCTTGTTGAATTTAATTGCATTATCAAGTTTGGTACATGAGAAACAGAACTCCGTTTAGTTGATCCATTTAGCATATTGCGTTCACGAGAAATACTGCTTTGAACATTGTATATACAATCGGGTTCAATTGGAAGATCCGTGGATATTTTTAAGGGCTATTTGATGACGTCACAAGTGTGAGGAACAAACCCAGAAGTAATGCATGAAGCATATCTATTACTATCTACAATGCATTATAGAAAGATAAAACAATCGAGACAGAACAATATATACAATTAGGAATAAAGAGAAATCAATGAATAAGAAAATAGAAACAACAAATAATTATGTTTAGGAAATAGAGAAACAATAAATAACATAAGGAAAAACAATGAATAACATAAGGAAAGAGAGAAAAACAATCAATTACATAAGGAAAGAGAGAAAAACAATGAATTACATAAGAAGGTGAGAAAACAATGAATAACATAAGGAAAGAGAGAAAAACAATGAATAACATAAAGAAAGTGAGAAAAGCAATGAATGACATAAGGAAACTGAGAAAAACAATGAATAACATAAGGAAAGAGAGAAAAACAATGAAACACATAAGGAAAGAGAGAAAAACAATGAACAACATAAAGAAAGTGAGAAAAGCAATGAATGACATAAGGAAAGTGAGAAAAACAATGAATAACATAAGGAAAGAGAGAAAACGATGAATAACATTAAGAAAGCGAGAAAAGCAATGAATGACATAAGGAAAGTGAGAAAGAACAATGAATAACATAAGGAAAGAGAGAAAAACAATGAATAACATAAAAAGGAAAGAGAGAAAAACAATGAAACACATAAGGGAAGAGAGAAAAACAATGAATAACATAAGGAAAGAGAGAAAACGATGAATAACATAAAGAAAGTGAGAAAAGCAATGAATGACATAAGGAAAGTGAGAAAAACAATGAATAACATAAGGAAAGCGAGAAAAGCAATGAATGACATAAGGAAAGTGAGAAAAACAATGAATAACATAAGGAAAGAGAGAAAAGCAATGAATGACATAAGGAAAAAAAGAAAAACAATGAATAACATAAGGAAAGAGAGAAAACCATGAATTACATAAAGAAAGTGAGAAAAACAATGAATAACATAAGGAAAGCGAGAAAAACAATGAATGACATAAGGAAAGTGGGAAAAACAATGAATAACATAAAGGAACAGTAAAAAAAAAAACAATGAATAACATAAGGAAAGTGAGAAAAAACAATGAATAACATATATAGGAAAGTGAGAAAAACAATGAATAACATAAGGAAGGTAAAAAAAAAAACAATGGATAACATAAGAAAACTGAGAAAAAAACAATGAATAACATAAGGAAAGAGAAATCCAATAAGTAACTTAAAGAAAGCATACTTATCAACACCATGGGTATGGAAGGATACAACGGATTACATCAGGAAATAGAGAAACAATAAATAACATAAGGAAAGTGAGGAAAAAAATGAATGAGACAAGGAAAGGGATAAAAAGTAATGCATTACATTTCATGTATAAGACTTGTATAAATAGTGCAGCATTCAAGCTGTGCAACTTTCCCTCACACTTATGACGTCATTAAGAACCCCTCCAAATTTTACTTGATGTTTAAGATTTCAGGGAGGGGACAGATAATGTCCTCTAACTCCAGGTTGTCCGTTTTTCACGAAATAAAAAGCAAGTTGTTCTACACACCCCACTGATTCGTTTTTTATATGATAATAAGTCTTTACTATTCCACTTTAAGGTCGATTCCGCGCCCCTAAGTTTAATATCAAATAGGCGCCCCCTCAGCTTCAGGTCAATTTAGCGCCCCCACCTAAGTTTAAGGTCAATTTGGCGCCTCTTAGTTTACTGTCGATTTAGCGCCCCTATAAATTTTTAGGTCGATTCAGCACCCCTAACTTTAAGTTTGATTTTGCGCCCTCTCCTAAATCTAAGGCCGATTTGGCGCCCCAGTGTTTAAGCTCAATTTGGCGTCCTTTAGTTTAAGGTCGAGTCGGCGCCCCCTTAAATTTAATATTTTAATATTTAATATCATTTTGGCACCCCCTCAGCTTCAGGTCAATTTGGCGCCCCCACATTTGAGCTCAATTTGGAGCCCCCTTAGTTTAATGTCGATTTGGCTCCCCCCTCAGTTCAAGGTCAATTTGGCGCCCCTTAATTTACTGTCGATTTTGCGCCCCCTATTTTTTTTTAAGGGCGCTCCGTCCCCCTTCCTCTCTTTCTCTCTTTTCCTTTCTCTTTTCCCCCTTTTTTCCTTTTCTCTTTTTCCCCCTTTTTCTACTTTCTTTTTTTCTTCTTCCTTTTTTGTCCATTCTTTCAATTTTTCTATTTTTCCCTTCCCTTTCTCCCCCTCCTCCTCTTTCGGCGCCCCCAGCGCACCCCCGGGGCCCGGGCACGTAAAGCCCACCCCCCCCCCAATACGTGCATGAAATTTAAGGTTCAATTTCGCCCTTACCTATAGTTTAAGGTCGATTCGGCGCCCATAAGTTTAATATCAATTAGGCGCCTCCTCAGCTTCAGGTCAATTTGGCGCCCCACCTAACTTTCCGGTCAATTTGGCGCCCCCGTAGCTTAATGACTGCGATTTGGCGCCCCCTAAATTTAAGTTCAATTTGGTGCCCCTATAAATTGAGGTCAATTTGGCGCCCCTTAGTTTACTATCGATTTACCGCCCCTAAGTTTAAAATTGATTTTGCGCCCTCTCCTAAATCTAAGGTCGATTTAGCGCTCCTAATTCTAAGGTTGATATTGCGCCCTCTCCTTAATCTAAGCTCAATTTGGCGCCCTTTAGTTTAAGGTCGAGTCAGCCGCCCCCCCCCCTTAGTTTAAGGTCGATTTGGCGCCCCTAAGTTTAAGGTCAATTTGGCGACCCTTAATTTACTGTCGATTTTGCATCCCCTAAAATTTTTTAACGGCCTCCCCCCCCCTTCCTCTCTCTTTCTCTTTTGGGCGATTCTTTGAAAAGTGAACCTTTTTTGGAAAAAATTTTTTTTTTTTTTATTTTTTTTAAGCTGTACATTCATATAGAGCATTGTCTGAAGTTTCGTGAAATGCATTTTTATCTTAATTTTACAAATTTTTCATGCTCATTTGCATAGATTAACATGCAAAAAAATTTGAATAGAAAAATGGTACGTAAAATATCATTTGTTTGACCCTAACTTGATTATATATGCTGGTCTCCTTACTTTGATTATTGTCATTATACCCTTTTTTAAACTTCATTCCTTTAAATTTAACTGAAAGATAATGGTGTTGAATTGATTGTTTAAGATAATTAACGAAAGAAATCAATTGCCATCAAAAGTCACACACGTGACCCAAAAACACGAAAAGTTAACGCCGCCGAAAACCATAGTTTTATTATTATTACAAATTTTTCTCCAAAGCTAGATATAATGTGCCTTGCATCTCACCAAATATGAAGCCATGATAGCTTTTAATTTAGATATTAATTAACTTTGAAATTGGTCACAAACGTGACCCGTGGGTCACGTGTGTGATCAACTATGGTTATGCCTTTAAAAAAGGGACCAGGCTATTCGGCCATTCTTTGAAAAGTGAACCTTTTGGAGACAAAATAAATTTTTGCTTTTTGATTTTAAGCTGCATATTCAAATAGAGCAATGTCTAAAGTTTCATGAACTAATGTTTTTTGGTGATTTTTGCAATTGTTCATGCTCAAGTGCATAAATTAACATAAATGATAATTAAATGGAAAACGGTAAATAAAATATCTTTTTTTTTAACCCTGACTGGAATTGATATGCTGACTTCCTTACTTGGATTACTGTCATTAAATTATCATTTACCTCTATTCCTTTTAATCTAACCCCCAAAAATAATGTTGTTAGATTGATTATATAAAGATAATCAACCATGGAAATTAATTGCCTTTAAAATAAGTGACCAGAAAACACAAAAAGTTTATGCCCCGTCTTAACCATGGCTCTGGTATTATTATTATCATTTCTCGAAAGCTAGATTTAATGTACCTTGCATCTCACTAGATATGAATCCATGACAAGTTTTAATTTGATTATTAATTAGCAAACGAATTGGTCACACACGTGACCCACTGGGTGGGGGCGGTCATAAAGGTCTGATTATTTTCACTTTCATTGGCTGAAATTAATTTATTCTAGCATTATTATGCTCCAAAATGGTTCTGCAATAAGTTTTGCGAAACAAAAAAAGAAAAAAAAAAGAAAGAATAAACAAATAAAACAAAAGGTCGAAAAAACAAGTAAATACATAAGAAATTCATAAAACAATGAAATACACAAGGAATTTAGTTCGATATCAATTTTTTTTTCCAAGTACAATTGTTAGGAATTCTATAAAGATTATGCAAACACAAAATTAGCATTCCAGAAGCTGTAGTTTGTCAATTAGAGCAAAAATTATGACTTCATGCAATGCGTAATTTAGCATAATTAATTCATATAAAATAAATTATTATTATTATGAGAAAATTAACAGTGTTTTCTAGTGGTTTACATCACACACTACCATCGTGCAAATCTTCGGCGCGCTCGCGCGATCAACTGCCGAGATCTTATAGGGGGCATCATGGCCCCCCTCCCTCCCCGACCCTCCCCCAGTCTTGACAGCTACCAAAACACCCCATTGACTGACTAGGGTTGAGTTCATAAAAGTTCTACCACAGCGGGTAAAGTAATTGTTCAAAATGTACACTTATTGCATAATACATAATATATTCATTTTTCTGTATAATTTGCCATAGGTCACACACGTGACCCACTAAAATGTCACACACGTGACCCGACATCACGATATAAAATAATAGATGAAATAAGAAATTCCAGGTATGACTCCTATCCAGTGGTGTTTTATGGTTAGCAGGTCTATAATGTATATCTCACAGCAATAAGAACATTTCATCATTTTAAAACTCACAGGAATTTCAAAATGAAATTGAACTTTCAAAATCATGCCGTTCTGTGAAGTCACACACGTGACCCACTTCTTTTGACCTCTGACCTTGAACATGCATATTGTAAATATCAAAAAATATTTTCAAATGAGAGCCAACAAAATATATTAGTATGATATAAACATTAAATCAATATATCTTTAAGATTGTTAGAATTATAGCTAATTAAAGTCAAGATTTTGCATAATTTCGGTCACACACGTGACCAAGAATGGTCCTTTTCCTTCCTCTTTTCCCCCTTTTTTTCCTTTTTCTCTTTTTTTCCCCCATTTTTTTCTTTCTTTTTTTTTTCTTTTTTTCCCCCTCTTTTTTTCTTCTTTTTTCCCCTTTCCCTTCCTTCCTTTTTCCTCCTCTTTTCGGCACCCCCCTGCGCGCCCCCGGGGGGCCCGGGCCCGTAAAGACCCCCCCCCCCCGAATACGCGCATGGTAAGCGACTATTTTAGCTTCGTTGTGTGCTCACTCATCGATTACTAATAACACTGCATGTTTAATTTCATTTGACTCAACATTTATTGATATCACCAACGACACTTATTTTGCAACATTATTTTGCTCTTTTTGTTTAAAATAAAAATAAGTATCTTTTTAAATTTTTTTCTCGACAAGACGAAATTACCTGGTTGCAAAAAAAGCTTTCACCTAAATGACAACGGAACTTAAAATGCTACCGTGGTATCTCACTTGTCATTATACAGTTTCGGATTTGGGACTACTTTGTGACGCTTTTCAGACGATTTTAAAACTTAATTGTAACGGATGACGTCCTCAGAATTTGGTCGTTGCACCCCGAACCTCACCCCCCCCTCCCCGCTCTTATATTACGGACCTGGACTCACATCCCAGTCGGCCGATTGCGTTTAAATCAAGGTAAACTAAACTAAACCCAGTGTATGGAAAATAACGTTCAGAATTGTTCTTAACTTCGCACATATGGACAAATTAGGTCAAGTTTAATAATAATAATAGTGCTGTAAAGAGCGCACACACAGATTTTAAGGGCAGGTTTAATAATAAAATAGTGTAAACTTCTAGAGCGCACACACACATATTTTTTTTTGAACATCTGACCCAAGCTTGGTGCGAGTAGAAAGCAGCTGCGGAGCCGGGAGGTGGGGGGGGGGGGGGGGGGGGTTCAGCCCCCAACTTTTGTCAGAAAATGTGTACAAAACGGAAAAATGACCACTGATTTGTGATTTTTAGCCTGTTTAGCCACCCCCCCCCCCACTTGTGGCGCTCAGCCCCTCCACTTTCAAAAACGCTCTGCGGCCCCTGCTCGAGCCACCATCAACCGCCAAGCTCCATGAATCAATCCTATGATTCAATCCTAAAACAGCTGCTGATAAAAGCTGTGGTGGATCCAGGGGAGCCATGGGCGTCAATACTCGGGGAGGAGGGGGGGGGGACGCGCCCCCACCCCACCATTCTTCAGGAGGCGATATGCCCCCCTGATTTATTTCAAGAAACAATAAACAATCAGATGGTGTGTATATCTGTATGCTACAAATGTATCCCATATAATTCTTAAACTTAGTGATGGTTCCGGAAAAAAATCCATCTACAACAAGACCATGTCCAGTGTTCCAACTAACCCCACACACGGGGTTACACTGAAAACCTATCCTCGTCCGTCAATGGACCGACTAGCTTTAAAGCTAGTCGGTCAAGACGGACTAGTTTTAAAGCTAGTCTGCCATGTTAGTCCGTCAAGACGGACTAGCATACAACTGAATCTACATCTCTCAACTTGACGGACGAGCTTTAAAGCTCGTCCGTCAAGCTTGATGCTAGTCCATCGACGTGACCGACTAGGTCAATAAAGTAGCTGGGGACCCAGTTTATCCATTAGAATGACTGACTAGCTTTTGATACAAATAGTTGCAATGTCGTTTCAATGTACCTTCTCTATTCATTCTGTTTCCGAGCATAATCAAGTTGATACATTCTGAAACAAAGGTTGTTTTCGCTTGACATTCTGAAAGCTTATTCACGAGTACCGGTAGATTCCAAAATTTGTTCTCCATTCTTCAATTACAGGCTAATTGAATACCTTGTTACTATAGAACTTAATAACTCTTTGCCCGCCACATTAATTTTAAGCATAAAAAAGAAGACTTTTCTCTTTAATTATGAAAAATAGTATAACAATATTTGCTTAGTATGAACTAGGAGAAATTATGCCTCAGACCCGGCCCTTGGATTATCATTGATTTTCAGATCTTTTAGCCCAGCCATTACAGAGAAAATGAATTATTACGATTGTATAATTAATAAGTATAATTGTGACTATAGTCGAATTTGGCAGGCAAAGAGTTAAGAACCCGGTATTTCCTTACAGATTGCTGGTGAATTCCCGGCTTAGCAACAAAATTTGCTTGACAATCTGAGAGCATTACGATAGCCGAAATAACATAAATCGTGACAAGTATGCCATTCACGAGTAGGTTAGAAATATTGTTCCATTCTTTAAGGCCCGGTCCCACTGACGGGAGGATTAATTGCGCATGAGTTGCGTATACAAATTTCGTTCATCCGCAACAAAAAACAAAAACAAAACAAACAATCCGCAATTCATACGCAAATCATCCTAAAGAGCCAGTGGGACCGCGCCTTTAATTACAGGCTAATTGAATACTTCGTTACTATAGAACCCATGAACCGTCTATTCTTATAGATTGCTGGTGAATGCCAGGCTTACCAACAGCAGTGAATAGAAAGTGGTACAATTGATTGAATAACATGCGCATTGCGAAAAGGACATCACTATTACATGTATTAGTTGCATTATCTGTATGTGAATTCCATTTAATGAGCAAACTGTACAGACGCACACTGGATATACCCCGTAAAGCTTAAGATTTTAATTATAATGGCGATCTCCTTCCTGTGACATGAATGTGTGAGTACTCTTTTTTAATTCCTTATGTTTCAGTTCACAGATGGCGTTATTTTTTTCACATGGATTAATGCTATACTCACCAACGCGAAAAATTATGTCTTGCCAAATCAATTTATAAATTGTGTGGATTTACAATCACATTAAATTATGAAAACTGAAATTTAATTCTAATAATAAACATAGGCGCCATTTTTCTTTTAGATTACTTGTATCTGAAAGAAAAGAATATTGGATTAGAGGCGCGACTTTGGGATTCTGAAGTGACTCTCAAGGACAAGTGTATACGCCGAAAATGCAAAAGCAGGTAGGCCTACAACAAAAGTCATGATGATGCAAGCCATGGCGGCGACTCCTGGGCCCCGTGCCCCCATTATTTGATAAGTGCCATAATGTTAACTAATTGTGCCTCCTGTATTAATTCCTGTCTTCTGATTTATATCATCATAATAAAATGTTTTTTTTTTATTTATTTATTTTTTTTGCTCAAATTCTTGTGACAAAATGCGTGTTTTTAATCGTATCTTTATAATGTCTTCTAATATTTCAGATTTGACGTCTCTGACCAGTGGTGAAGCCATATTAACCTCGTCCGTCATTCTAGTCTGTCAAGACAGCAGCAAGAACATCGCGGCAGAAATTCGCGACGGACTAGCTTTTACACCATGACCGACTAGCTGTAAAGCTAGTCCTCAAAAGCTCGTCAGTCTGGGCATCACTACGACTAGCTTTTAGGCTAGTCCGTCAAACTAGTCGGTCACGACGGACGAGCTTTAAAATTAGTCCGTCGTGACCGACGAGAATTAAAACTAGACCATCTTGACGGACTAGCTTTCAAGCTAGTCCGTAGAGACGGACGAGTTTTAAAGCTAGTCCGTAATAACCGGGTTGTGTTGAAGAAAAACTAGTCCGTCGTGATCGACTAGCTTTAAAGCTAGTCGGTCTACCCGTTTAGGTTTTCAGTGTAGTTGAAACATGGTATGGTGTAAGTTGAAACATTGTGCATTGTATCTTTATAGTTATATTTAAACGACCTACAACATTATTACATGGGTTCAGCTAATTTGCTTTATTGATTCTAATTCTAAAAAAAAAAAAAAAAAATTGATGTTCATTTTTTTTTACTTCATGTTATATTACACTTGATGGCATCTACTCACAAACAAATATTCTGAAGTCCTGTGAAGTAGCATCCTGCAATATATTTTGTTTAAACCAAAATAAAATTGTCCAATGTGCACTATTATAGGAATATTTCGGAACACTTCACTGAATTATATGATTTAAATTTTTTTATTCAGCTGAAACCTATTTACTTAATTCATGTTCCAACTAACCCCAGAGGCCCATTTGACATTTGTAAGCTTACTGCACAAAAGACGGACAACAACATGCCATTTATTTAACCTTGTTTTGTAGCTTGGTATAACTGTTTGTTATACTCAAAAACTGACAAACTTAATTTATGATCATCTCTGAGATAATAAAATATTTGTAAAAATGACAAAATTTACTCAGAGGGTGAAAAAACTAACATTACTTTCTAAACTTCACGTGGCTTGAAGCATGTGTGCTGTCTAAAATGTGGTGGATGGCAGTTACTAATAGCAACAACCTGAGGGTACATTTGCATAATAATATATTTATAGCCGTTAAAGAAAATCGCAATGTTTCAACTAACCCCGTGTTCCAACTAACCCCACTCTCCCCTACTAGTACTCCTATGCATAATAATGTGCATGTTTGTATTATATTACATTATGATGAACCTTTTAATAAACCGGGGGAATTTCCTCCGGGGAAGTTGTCCTCCGGGGGAGTTGTCCTCCTGGGGTGTTTTCTCCGGGGAAGTTGTCCTCCGGGGGGAGTTGCCCTCCGGGGGAGTTATCCTCAAGGGCTGTCCTGCGGGGGACTCGTCCTCGG
>CALNVZ010003467.1:90403-102709 GCA_940671915.1 Paracentrotus lividus | reverse complement strand
CGGGGGAGATGTCCCGATACGAATTTGGGCATCAAAGATCAGTGCAAGGCTTTTCTTACAGAACTGGTGGCCTTTGCGAGCGCAAAGCGATGGCCGAAAATTGCGTTTTTAGATTCAGATCCGATTTTGATGAAATTTTCTGTATTGTGCTTGTTAGGTTTTTCTTTACTTTACAAAACTTTTTTATTTCAGCCCGGACTCCTCCTTTAAGTTTCAAAATCGTCTGGAAAGCGTCACAAAGTAGTCCCAAATCCGAAACTGTATAATGACAAGTGAAATACCATGGTAGCATTTTAAGATCCGTTGTAATTTTCGTAAAAGCTTTCTTTGCAACCAGGTAATTTCGTCTTGTCGAGAAAAAAATTTAAAAAGATACTTATTTTTATTTTAAACAAAAAGAGCAAAATAATGTTGCAAAATAGTGCGTGTATTAGTTGAGTGATATCAATAAAATGTTGATGTCAAATGGAAATTAAAACATTGCAGTGTTATTAGATGAATACGACGATGAGTGAGCACACCAACGAAGCTAAAAATAGTCGATCTTAACTGCCATGCGACGTGCTTTCTGGAAGGTGACATTTACGGCCCGAGACCCCCTCGTTGGCCGTAGAAGATCAGGGGCGGCCGACGAAAAGAGGAGGAAAAAAGATAGAAAGGGAAAGGAAAGAGAGAAAAAAAAGGAGAAAAAAAAGTGTAGTAAAGGGAAAGCAAAGGGGAAGAAGGGGAAGGAAAAGAAATCCGAGAGAGTAAGGTTTGCCGGGAAGAGGGGCCGTTGAAAAAAATTTTAGGCGGTGCAAAATTAGTAAAGTAAAATTGAGGGTCCCAAGCTGACCTTCAAACTTAGTGTGGTCCGCCGCAACATCGATCGCTGTTAAAAACTACAGAAGAAGGGGGGGGGGGAGTGTCGCCGACTCGACCTTAAACTAAGGGGGCCAAAATTACAGCTTGAGATTAGAGGAGAGGCGCATTGATTCAAACCTTGTGAAGAATTATAAGTGGCGAATTAAATGATAGGCTAAACTAAGGGGTCGCGCAATTACCTATTGGGCCAATCAACTAATTTAGGCGGGCGCCCAAATCCGGCAATTAAATTATGAAGGGGCGCAAACTGCAAAACTAACAATTGAGCTTAATACGTAGGGCGCAAATTGACCGGAAAGTTAGGGTGGGGCGCAAATTGAGACCTGAAGCCTCGAGGGGCGTCCCTGATGATATTACATAAGTTAATGGGCGCCGATAATGACTGATAAACTAAGTAAGGGCGCCAAATTGACCCTTAAAAATTTCATGCACTGTATTTAATAATATAATATAAATGAATAATCGATCAATATAAATGGAATAATAAATAAATAATATAATATGAACAATAATATAATAGAGATATTCAAAAATTCATGAAGCGCTTTAACACATAAGTATTTAAATCGTTTATTCGTGATGTCTTAGGAGGGGGGGGCTTCTAACGGGCCCGGGCATACCTGGGAGTGCGCAGGGAGCGCCGAAAAGATAGGAGGAGGGGAGAGAAGGGAAAGGAAAAAAAGATAAGAAGGAAAAAAGAATCAAGAAAAAAAAAGAAGAGAAAATAGAGAAGCAGTGTAAAGAATCTAAGACTAAACAAGCAGGATAAAGGGGGGAAAGAGAAAGGAAAAAAAGGGGGAAAAGAGAAGGAAAGAGAGAGAGAGAGAGGAAAAGGGGAAGGAGAAGCACTTTTAAAAAAAATTAGGGGCGGCAAAATCGACAGTAATATTCAAGGGGCGCCAAATTGACATTAAACTGAGGGGGGGGGGCGCCAAATGACATTAAAACGAAGGGGGCTCCAAATTTGAGCTTAAATGTGGGGCGCCAAATTGACCTGAAGCTGAGGGGGCGCCAAAATGATATTAAATATTAAATTATTAAATTTAGGGGAGCGCCGACTCGACCTTAAACTAAAAGGGCGCCAAATTGAGCTTAAGCATAGGGGCGCCAAATCGGCCTTAGATTTAGGAGAGGGTGCAAAATCAAACTTAAACTTAGGGGTGCTGAATCGACCTAAAAATTTATAGGGGCGCTAAATCGACAGTAAACTAAGAGGCGCCAAATTGACCTTAAACTTAGGGGCGCCAAATTGACCTGAAGCTGAGGGGGCGCCTAATTGATATTAAACTTAGGGGCGCGGAATCGACCTTAAACTAAGTAAGGGCTCGACTATATCCTAAACTTACGGAGGGGTGCCGAATTTACCAGAAACTCAGGGGCCCCACAAAACACACACCAAAAAAACCCCAGAAGGGTCTTTAAAATGGTCTATATCTGGAAAGAGCAAAATTTTAAAATATCATGGCTCCTAATTTGTATATACTTAACTATACACAGCCCCGTCGCCGAAGGCGACGGGGCTGTACTTTCACCACCCCCATTTACAGCGTAACTATCAGTGATGATGAGCGCTTAGTAAATTACACTGGTCAACTCAATCTAATGTTAAAATATTATTTTAAGGTATCTATGATGTTTCACGCGTAACAAGCACTAAAAATGAAAGTATATAAGAGCTTTTTGACGTACCAAAATGAATTTTCCGTTGGTCTTGTTTCTTCTAAAATTTTTGGTGCCATCGCTGCCATCTTTCAATGACGTCATTCGATTCATGACCTCCATCCCATAATTCTGTGCGAAGAATTAATTTAACAGCGCACGCACGGAGACGTGAAGTTGGAGCAGACGACGTTCCACTTCCGGATGACCTGACCTTGCAACTGAAATTAGAAATTACGTGGTGGATGTCTCTGTTTTCCAGTATTTTTCTTCATTATTAGTTTATTACTTCAAGTGAAATATTTGCAGATGTCACCAATTCGAGGAAGGACCTTCACAGTCTGGATTCAATGTGAGTATGAATTATCTTGACCCCGAAATATGTGATCAATTTTTTTTTTTCTCTAGAAAAAAAAAAATCGGTAGAAACGTCTACTGACTCGTCAGTTCCCGTCGCTTCGCGACGGGGGCTGGTCGGTTTAGTACACTGAAAACCTAACCTCGTCTGTCAGTGGACGGACTAGCTTTAAATCTCTCAACTTGACGGACGAGCTTTAAAGCTAGTCCATCACACTTGATGTTAGTCCGTTGATGTGACGGACGAGCTCAATAAAATTAGATAGGTAGCCTCAGTTTACCCATTAGAATGACCGACTAGGATTTGATACACATAGCTGCAATGTCGCTTACAATTGAAATGACTGACTAGCTTTTCAAATACGCACAGATGCAATGTCAATTATTATCTCCATTGTAAGTTTAGAGCGGCATGTTTCCGAACATAATCAAGTGAATACTTTATTCTCCAACAAAGATTGTTTTGACCTGACAATCTTAAAGCTTACGATAGATAACATCAATCACGACAAGAATGCAATTCACGAGTAGGTTCAAACTATTGTTCTCCATTCTTTAATTACAGGCTAATTGAATACCTCGTTACTATAGAACCCAAGAATCTGGTCTATTCTTATAGATTACTGGTGAATGCCCGGCTAAGCAACAGCAGTTAATACAAGGTGAATAGCATCGAGTGAATAACATGCGCATTGCGAAAAGGACATCATCTATTATTTGTATTATCAGTATGTGAATTCTATTAAATGAGCAAACTGTGAGGAAGCAGATCCGATATACCCGGTAAAAGTGAAGATTTTGATGATAATGGTGATCTCCTTCATGTGATATGTGTGAGTACTCTTTTTGAATTCCTTATTTTTCAGTTCATAGATATCGTTATTTTTCACATGGATTAATACTACACTGTTCGTCATAAAGATGGAATATTTTTTTCTGGCTCAAGCGACATTATGTTGCTCCGTTATTGATTTCTTGAATGTGTTTGTCACGGCTTTCACTTTCTGTGATCATGGGTTATCTTGGACGTTCCCTCAACCCTTCCCGGGGATTTTTCTTCAAAAAAAATTGTCACCCCCAGGGAATGGCCATTTTCGTCATTTTTTCTTATTTTTGGGGCCCTTTTTTGTTCACGCGACCCACCAAAGCCCCATCGGTCCTACCCCAAGGAAACACGTCTGAGGTGGAAATTTGTTATTGTTCTTTAAATCAAAGCTAGATTTATGGTTACAGGCTCGACCCTTTTGTCTAGGGGAGGGGTCTAAATTTATTTTGATTTGGGTTCAACATTCATTTTATTCATTTTTACATCATGGAAATTTCTATCTTCCCTAAATTGTATTGTAAAATCTCAACCAAACATAAATCAAATAAAATGTTATCAATAATGACTATTTACAGCCTTGTCATCAAGGCTAAACAAAATTTAAGGGGAAAATGATGATATTGTGTATTTAAGGGTTAAAGGTGGTTTTTCATTTCTTTGGTTTTCAGCATGAAGATGGAATAAAATATTACGGATTTTCACGGATCTCGTTTTTTACTTCAACCCCTCCCCTAGACAAGAGACATTAATCTGTCCCAAGAAATGTAGATTTAACTTAAAGAACAATATAAAACAATACACCTCAGTCGCGTTTCCTGGGGGTAGGACTGAGGGGGGCTTGATCGGCCGGGAAAACAAAAAAGGGCCCCAAAATGAGAAAAAATGACAAAAGTGGGGATCACGGGGGTTGACAAAACTTTTTTAGAAAAAGGTCCACGTGAAGAGTTGGGAGAATGTCCAAGATATAGCCAGGGTCACAAAAAAAGTAAAAGCAGGGACAAACATACTCAAGAAATTAAAGCCAGAGCAAATCATGTCGCTATAGCGGCAAAAAAATATTCCACCTTTATGACGAACAGTGTATAATCACCAACGCGGAACAAAATCTGTCTTGCCAAATTAATTTATAAATTGCGTGTGTGTTACTGACAACGATAATAGCAACATTAAATAATGAATTCAATTCTAATTCTAAGAATTATGTGTGCCACTATTTCTTTTACATTACTATCTGAAAGAACAGAATATTGGATTAGAGGCGCGATTGCGGGATTTAGTGAAGCTAATAAAGAGGCAAAATGTATGTTGAATATAATGCTAAATGCTATTTTAAGCCACCCTCCAAATCGCCGCACTGGAAGCAAGCATAAAATAAAGTATAAATTCAAAATGCATATTATTAGCGTTATGGATTGCATTTAACTTGTTTGTTTGGCCTGGCTTCAGTGTAATTATTTCACATTTGATTTTCCAAATTAAATCTCAACATCACATTATTTGATAATTGCCACAATGTTAACTAATTGTGCCTCCTGTATTAATTCCTGTATTCTGATATCATCATAATAAAAAGATTTTGGCTTGAATTCTTGAATTTTTGTGAAAAAAAAAATTAATCGTATCTTTAAAATGTTTTGTCATATTTCAGATTTGACGTATCTGAAAAGCTGGTGAAGCCATATTAAGCTATTCCGTAATGCTAGTCGGTCAAGAAAGAAGTAAGAACATCGCGACCGACAAACGCGACTGACTAGTTTTGACACCTTGACGGACTAGCTGTAAAGTTATCCTGCTCAAAAGCTCGTCAGTCTGGGCATCACTACGACTAGCTTTTATGCTAGTCCGTCAAACTAGTCGATCAAAACGGACTAGCTTTAAAACTAGTCCGTCGTGACCGACTAGCTTTAAAGCTAGTCTGCCATAACCGACTAGCTTTATGGAAAGCTAGTCCGTCGTGACCGACTAGCATTAAAACTAGTCCGTCGTGACCGACTAACTTGACGGACTAGCTTTCAAGTTAGTCCGTAGAGACGGACGAACTTTAAAGCTAATCCGTAATAACCGGATTGTGTTGAAGGAAAACTAGTCCGTCGTGACTGACTAGCTTTAAAGCTAGTCAGTCTGGGCATCACTACGACTAGATTTAAAGCTAGTCGGTTTACCCGTTTAGGTTTTCAAGTTAGGCAACAAATTGGTCTTGAAAATATGGTCCAGATAGAGCAAAATTTCAAAATTGCATCCGGGTCTGTTTATACATCCCAAAATTTTTGCTCGCGCTTCGCGCTCGCATCATTATTTTCCAATGAATTATTACATTGTGTTTCTCAGGAACGCATGAAATATCCTGTTTTCTAATTATTCGAATACATCAAAATTTCCGTTCGTGCTTCGCTCGCATGTGTTTTTCCTCTTACTACAATTTACATTATGGATACTAATCATCTAGATATTTAAATTTACTTGAATACACGTTACATTTATTTTTGCATTTTCAAATTGACCTGAAACCTGATCTGAAAGGGGCATCAAATTGATTTTGAACCAAGGGGCATCAAATTGATCTAAATCATGCATGTATGGCAGGGGCCGCGGAGCCGGGGGGCTTCAGCCCCCCCCCCCCACTTTTTTCAGCAACCGTGGACAAAAACGGAAAAATGACCATACATTTGTGATTTTTAGCCTGTTCAGCCCCCTCCCCCCACTTTCAGCTCAGCCCCTCCACTTTCAAAAACGCTCCGCGGCCCCTGTATGGCGCCAATTCAATCTAAAATTTAGGGGGCGCCAAATGATCTCAAAATAAGGGAGAGAAGCAGAATTATAAATAGATAGATTATTAGATAGATAGACAGATATTGATCTTTCTTTCATATGTAAAATTACTGGGCAACAAATTGGTCTTTAAATCATGGAGGACAAATTGATTCTAAACTTCCGGCCTCTATTACATAGAGCAAAATTTTTGCTCGCGCTTCGTGCTCGCTTCATTTTCCAAAGAGTTATTACATTATGTTCCTGAAAAATGCATAAAATGTCACGTTTTCAGATCATTCTGATACATCAAATTTCTGCTCGCGCTTCACGCTCGCCTACTTTGTTCTTTCTTGTAAGCAGATTATGAGGATTCTGAACAACAAAACATCATTTTACATTTGTTTGATTTCACATTACTTGATGGAAAAATTTCACGTGATTTTATATGGCTTACATTCGAATCGTTTTGATGGACAAATTACGGCTCCCGTTCATATCATAGTCTGATGAAGAGCTAAACAAAATTGAAACCCCTAATTGCTTAGGATTCTTTGCCTTCTGATCGTAAAGTAGAGGGGGAAAATCCGATCTCGCTTCGCGCTCGTATTTAGAATTATTAGCATTTCTATTTATAGCGGTAATACCTTATATACCTAGAAATTCTTTTCCATGAACTTACCATTAAAAGAATAAATAAATAAAATAAAAAGTCAAATAAATTATTTTTTTAAATCCTTCAACGTGCATTTAAGCCGTATGCCCATGTTTGCCTGGCGTGGGGGAGGGCGCCATATTTTGAAAAGTACACAGGGGCGCCAAAATCACGTCGCCCCCCCCCCCCCCCGGGTGCGAAATCCTGGTATAAAGCGCCCTGCTTACAGAAAGGCCTTTGATTAGAAAATCTTTGGTGGTTTTTTTTTTTTTTTTTCTTCCGATTTTGAAGGCAAATCTTCCCTGTCAGAATATCAAAATGGTTGACAACATTCTGGCTATGAACGAATATAACAACATATAAAAGCTTTGAAATAGAGAAACAGCTCATATTTGAGCTATACTTTATTGCACGGGCAAAAGTAGCTAAACGTCCTTTTACACAAAACCAATTCCTTCTCGAAAGGAAGGTATTTTATAAGCCACAGCTGGCAGCCAGATTATCGTTATAAGTGTTATCACAGACCAATCGCTGCGCTGTAATCATTGCATGGTTAAATTCAGACTGCCGGAATATGTGTCCCCTCGCTCTCACGCACTAGGGACGTGATCCCTGCACGAACCAATTAAAAACCGATGATCATAGGTTGTCGGTCTACACGCAGAGGTTTCATTTTACAAGCAGTAGATAAAACCGATGATCATGAGTTTTAACTCTGCGTGTACTTGATAAAACCCATGATCATGGGTTTTAACTGTGCGTGTACTTGATAAAACCCATGATCATGGGTTTTAACTTACGTGTAGCAGATAAA
Organism: Paracentrotus lividus; assembly: GCA_940671915.1. NCBI lineage: Eukaryota > Metazoa > Echinodermata > Echinoidea > Camarodonta > Echinidae > Paracentrotus > Paracentrotus lividus. Next base: position 94,786 of record CALNVZ010003467.1, on the reverse strand, counting down.
ACCCACGATCATGGGTTTTCACTCTGCTTGTAGCAGTTACATCCGATGATCTCGGGTTTTAATTACTGCTTGTAGAATTAAAAACCCATGATCATGGGTTTTAAGTTCTGCATGCAGGGGTTTCATTTTACAAGATGATCACGGGTTTCAAACCCATGATCATCGGTATTTTGAATTAAGCAACAGTTCGCATTCCATACTAGGGTACATGCAGGTAATATGGGCCAGCAGGTTATATGGGCCACCTGAAGCAAATTATGTCGTGACCGTCGACCGGTGACCGGTGACCGGTGTGAGCACCATAATGTTGTTCATATGAAGTGTATACGAAAATATATCGTCGTGAGAGCATCTGATGCCGAAAATTCTCTGAGAAAATTGCTCAAAACCAAAAAGGTAGGTAAAACTTACGGCATTTTTTTACCCTGATGTGAAATTTGATATTTCACAGAATGTGATGGTGAAAGAGTGTTTGAGGGGGTAACCTCATTTGTTTTGTATATTTAGTAAGCTTATAGTTTCATTTTGATCATACTAGCGTGTACAGGTCATTTAGTTTTAGTGAAAGGGTGCAATGTGGCATTGAATGCTTGCCTGACACAGCAACATTAGTGCATGTAATATGGGACATCCAAAATGGCGGGAATGATTCTGGTACTTAGTATTGGGATGAGGCATCAATCTCTTTGCTACGATTTTTTAGGGTATTTCATAGTATATAATTAATATAAATAACTTATTGTGTGCCTATATTAACTTGTATCATGAACATGATATTTTAATAATATTTAAAAAAGATATAATATACAAAGTACATAACAGTGAAATGTATAGTCAAAGGATTTACTGAAGGGTCTAATAATTTCAAATTGTATTTTAAAGTTAACGATTTTCACCATTTTAAGCAAATTCCAGACATGGTAGAGTCATTGTAGTTTTTAAAACATACATTAAATACATGTGCCCATATTACCTGCACATGCAGGTAATATGGGCACTTTGGTAATGACGTCAACATTTGAATATTGCAGACATGGGGGTTGGCGAAAATTGTTTTTCTTCACAATAAAAGTTAGAGCAGTAGTTATTGATTCATATAAACAAAGATTATACTGTGTGTCATTTCGTAATTTTATGCAAATTAGGCAAATGAGCTTAGGGTGCCCATATTACCTGCATGTACCCTATTTCACTTGATTAAAAATTCACACTTCAAAGAGCACGTGAGAATAGAAAACCTATTTCGTCATGTACGGGCAAGTTTATAACATGATTGTGCAAAAGTTGTAATCAGAACATGTAATTCACATAGCTTGATGCTCAAAACAATGACATAAATAGTGAACTTGTCACATCTTGCGAAGACGCCGTTCACATCAATTTCTATGCAATATCGTAAATATTGACCAGTCGAGGAAAGAGTCTCTGATGATTATGTTCAAAGTAACATGACTTTTTTAATCAATCAAAATAAATTTTGAGAGCAAAATATACCATATTGTACAGGAATTTGAAATGACTAGGCTTTTAAATTGACAAGAGTAACGGGACTTTTTCTTTACTTTGCAATACGTTATTCCTATTTTTGACAAAATTTAGACTCTTAGCGTACTTCATCAGAACGGGCATTTCTTTGAAAAGCTCGCAACAATCATGACAATAAAGAGAAAAAAAAAATAAAATAAAGAAAATAAAGTGAAAAACCGTGCAAAATACAGAAAAAAAGTTAATGGGCGCGTTTACTTTGAGTAGAATGGTAGCGCCCTTTATCCCTTAAAGTGAAACTAGTGTTCTGGTCATGACATTGAAATGTAGAAGACACTGTCTACAAGTGTTTTGGAGAGGTTGATATTCCACCTAAGCAATATTTTGTGCTGTGAGGTTTTGTAATCGCCATAATGACAAGAAATAAATCCCATTCAGCTTTGATTCACATGCATTACACAGAAATGAAAGTATGGGGCAACACAAAATGTTCGGGACCCAAACATGTTAGCTGTGTTGTATATTTTTGTTATGACTATTAGGGTATTTGAAGAGTAATCTTTTCTTGTGGAGCTTTTTATTATGTTGTTCTTCCCAAATATAATGAATATAACAGGAAAGCTCACAATAATTTTCTTTATACATGTATTTCCCACACCTTCCCACTACACTAGATTCCCTTTAAATTTACAACTAGAATTGACATGACGGTGTGTGGTAGTCCGAGGTAACGATTTGTGGTAATCCTGTGGTAACTTTGTGTGGCAATGGGTATATAGTCAGGCAGCTAGCTCATGATTGGTTAGCTGAACGAGGTACCACTAGTAAAGTATTGGAATATATGGGGAGGAATCCCACATTTACCAAACCCAACGTCTGGCAGCGCATCTCTGCTGCATAAGGTCCCTACAGCAGAGGGCGTCCAAAATGAGTGCCCATTTTACCAAAAATTCTATTTTTAATAAAAATAGCAAAAGTCATTTTCTAAACACACTAATTTGATGTCAAAATAAAGAGTATTAAATTGTCTTAACGCTTGTGCTATTTTGAAATCATACTGATTTTTTTACGAAATTTTTTTTTTCCTTTTTTCAATAATTTTTAATAAATAGTTGAATAAAACATTGATGTTTGTAACTTTTCTAAAAACTACCTACGTGCATGTGAATGATGCTGTAAAAAGAAGGGAGTTATATCTTATTCCGATAAAGAATTATGATTAGATAAAGTCAGGAACGCAATATAGACAAAATTCGATAATTTGCCCCGTATCGAAGAAGAATCCCATACCCGTACGTGTATTAGAAAAGGCCGATAACATGCGATAGCTTTTAGCAGACAAAACAAGTATCGAAAATGTTCCGCATTTTTGGCACTTTTGTTTGCCTACTCACAGCCATCGCATACAATCAGCTTTTCATAATACACGTGCGGGTATTGTGTTATTCTCAGTCACGGGGCAAATTGTTGAATTTTGTCTATTTTGCGTTCCTGAATTTATCTAATCATAATTCTTTATCGGAATAAGATATAACTCCCTTCTTTTTACAGCATCATTCACATGCACGTAGGTAGTTTTTAGAAAAGTTACAAACATCAATGTTTTATACAACTATTTATTAAAAATTATTGAAAAAAGGGGAAAAAATATTTTTCGTAAAAAAGTGAGAAAAAAACATTTGTTCATTAAAACTCTCACTGTTTTCGATTTCAGTATGATTTCAAAATAGCACAAGCGTTAAAACAATTTAATACTCTTTATTTTGACATCAAATTAGTGTGTTTAGAAAATGACTTTTGCTATTTTTATTAAAAAAAAGAATTTTGGTAAAATGGGCACTCATTTTGGACGCCCCCGGCTGTAGGGACCTTATGCAGCAGAGATGCACTGCCAGACGTTGGGTTTGGTAAATGTGGGATTCCTCCCCATATATTCCAATACTTTACTAGGGGTACCTCGTTCAGCTAACCAATCATGAGCTAGCTGCCTGACTAATATGGTACTGTGGTAATAATCTTAATTTAATAATAATAATTAGACGGCGCAAATCCAAACTGTCCGCACCTGTAAACAAGTTGCTTTCGTGTTTTACCATCAATTTACTGTTTATTTCACGAATTGTTGAGAACATTTTATATCACCAGACAGCAGCAAGATAACACCAAGAACCTGATGATATAATATATTTTAATTAGTATTTGGAGAAAAATTAGGACAAATGAATCTTATGATTTTTTCTACCTTAATTTCAAAGAAAGTTGTTATTCGAGAAGAGCGCACAATAACAACCCTGATAGCAGACACTGGTCATAATGACGTCATAAATTGGTCGTAAACTGGTAAAACTGGTCGTAAACTGACAAACGATATGATATAGAGAGAGATTCGAAAAAGACATCGTAATCACACATCAGCATTTATGGACCATCTAAAAGACGTCCTGCGTTGTGAAGTTGTCTCGTCGTTAAGACGTCAAGTTTCTGCCGTCAAAAAGACTGAGGCAAGGAGAGAAAAGAAGTAAATAGGACGTTATTATTTACCAGTTTGCTATCAGGATATGTCATGATAGACGTCGTTAAGAACGTGCATTGTCGACCAAAAAAAAGACTCATAACACGTCAATTTATGACCAATCTAAAGACGTCTGCGTGGTGGCAAGGTTGTCGTCATAAAGACGTCAATTTCTGACGTCAAAAAGACTGAGCGAAGGAAAAAAAGACTGTAAATATGAGCGTTGATTTTTACCAGTTTTGGCTATCGCGTGATATTGTCAAATATGAACGTCCCCGGTTTAAGAACGTCATTGTCGACCAAAAAGACGTCATAATCACGTCAATTTATGACCATAAAGACGTCTTTGCGTTGGTGCAAGTGTCGTCATAAAGACGTCAATTTTG
>CALNVZ010003467.1:41852-81926 GCA_940671915.1 Paracentrotus lividus | reverse complement strand
GACCACATGTCATGACGTAATTTTGACGTCATTTATTGACCAATAGTACGCAATGGTATTTGCATTATATATATTGACCAAATTGATGACGTGAATTTGACGTCAATTTATGGACGCTACTACGAGGCGTTAAATTTAGATTTTATATGACCCAGATATACTGAATTATGACGTCATTTATTGACAATCTACGACGAGTATAATTTGAATTTTTAATGACCAGATTATGACGTTTATGACGGCATTTATTGACTCATCTAAGACGATTAAATTGCATATTATGATGACCAGATTATGACGTTAATTGATTACGTAAGGTGTATTGACAATCTTCGACGAATGTCAAATTGCACATGTGGTTACATGCACCAGAGTTTATGACTGTGATCTATGACGTCTTATATGACCAAGTCTACGACGACTAATTTTACATTTATATATGACCAGATTATAACGTATAGTCAATTTTTGACGTCAAAAAGACGTGAGGCAAGGAAGAAAAAGACGTAAATATGACGTTATTTTTACCAGTTTTTGCTATCAGGGAAGTGGAGGATGCTATGCTGGCTATGATGACAACCATTGTTACGCGCTACTTTGAGTGACGTATATTGATGAAATGTGATGTGACGGAGAATTGTATTACAATATTTCGGGAGACGAATAACCAAGCTGAACAAACTTTTTTTACACTTCAGTTGCAATGTTAATGCCAACTCTTTTCCCATAGCAAGGGATACGGCAAATAATCTCACTCATGCAAGTAATGAATACAGACTTAAATATGAACATAATCGGCAAGAATGAGATAACTGATTTGTTTGGTTCTTTCACGTCCGGCATGGATTCTGTGCATGAGGCTCAGGCAGGGTCTAGTCGTCAATCTACTACTGGACCAAAAATTTAGACAAGACGAGAATGGAGCAGGAAAGACAACATATAATGCCTTGTAATGTTTTAATGAGAGCAGACCTGACAAGGAAACAGGCTACATCAAGAGAATGATTAAGATCTGGAAAGAGACGGTTCTGTTCCCAACAACAGAGCAGGAGAAACAGGAAAACACAACAAAGCACAGTCAACCACCATGGAGCAGGTGGCTTGATAATAAGATAAAGGAATGGAGGAGAGATCTCTCAATGCTGACAGAGATAAATCCTGGCAACGCAGATATTCAAGAGTTATCGTGTTTAAAGGAGGACTCCGGGCTGAAATTAAAAAGTATTGTAAAGTAAAGTAAAATTTAACAAGCACAACACACAAAAAATTCATCTAAATCGGATGAAAAATAAAAGTTAAGCATTTTTTAGGTATTGACTTTTTTTTCGTAAAACAGTACTTGGCAGGTCTCATGAACAGATCTCATAAATATTTGAATATTCAAATGACCAAACTGATAATGTCACAGTCCCCCTACTTCTTGTATATTTTATTGTATGAAATCCTATTCATCTCATTTTTCATACATTGCGTGTACAGAAAATCTATCCCTCATACTAAAATAGGTAAAAGCACTTGTGACCTTCAACGTTCCACGACCATTAATCCCTTTTTTTATGTCCTTGGGGCAGAAAATCTTGATAATTAGCATTTCCTACAATACAATACAAAGAAAGTATGGGGACTGGGACATCATCAGTTTGCCAAATATGAATATGCCAAGTTCCAAACTTCAAAACCTAAGAAAATTCATAACTTTGCTATTTCTTATCCAATTTTGATGAAATTTTCAGTGTTGTGCTTTTTAGATTTTACTTTACTTTTCTAATAATGGAAACTCCAGCCCTGAGGAGTTCTTTCCCTGATAGCAGACATGGTCGTAATATCGTCGTAATGACGTAGTAAACTAGTAATACTGGTCATACGTCGTATATACGACGTCTTCATAACGTCATATTGACCACTTTCAACAACAAGTATATTTTGCATTTTTAAATGACAAGATTATGACGTGATTATGACGTCTACTATTTACCAATCTACGTCGAGTAAATTTGCATTTTATATGACCAGATTATGACGTGATTTTGACGTCTACTATTTACCAATCTACTACGAGTAAATTTGCGTATTTATATCTTCAGATTATGACGTCATTATGACGTAATTTATTGACCAATCTACAACGATTAAACTTGCAATTTATATGACCAGATTATGACTTGTATATGACGGCATTTATTGACCAATCTAAGACGATTAAATTTGCATTTTATATGACCAGATTATGACTTGATTATGACGTAATTTATTGACCAATCTACGACGATTAAATTTGCATTTTATATGACCAGATTATGACTTGATTATGACGTCATTTATTGACCAATCTACGACGATTAAATTTGTATTTTTATATGACCAGATTATGACGGGATTATGACTATTGGTGATAATTTTGTAATCGATTATAAAAAGAAATAGTAATGATTTTGGGTAATTAGTCGAGTTTTTATCATGTTTCTTTCATAAAACAATGTTAAACTCTTTACACAAGTATTTTTTACTAAGAAATAAATCAAAAACTTCAGAATTAAGCGGTAAAGTAGAATGAAATAAGTATGCAATTCATTAAAGAAGAATTAAGGAAACTTTTACCATGAAATAGTTATATAATTTATAACATAAATACATGGAACTATTTCAATCAGTTATGACTAATGTTCCCTCGATAATATACATGCCATGAACCATGCCTCATGAGGAAGACCTGAGTTACTCTTGCTCCATAGCAAAGTTAAAGCTATATGAGATCCTTTGAGTACAAATCAGTTGATGGTAAATAAAACTTCTTTAGAAATATTTAGAATAACAAACGATCACATTAAATTTGAACCACTAAAGACGTATATATCACGTCATAAACCATACGTCTTTATGACGTCTTTAATCACATCAAATAAACATGTCAATATGACGTCTTATGTACTGGTCAAGAATACGGTGTAAAGACGCCATGAAGACGTCGTAGTTGACTATTGACGACGTCATAATCACGTCAAAATACGACGTCAATATGACGACGTACGTTGGTGCAAATGTTTGTCTTTAAGACGCATTTTTACAACGTCAATATGACGTGAGACACGTCGTAAAATGACGTAAATAAAACGTCTTTTTTTACAAGTTTCTGCTATCAGGGTTAGGGGAGAAATATAGTATAATACAGAAAGGACTCATCATCATAGATGAACTAAAATAACAAGCACTACCGCAAAAGTAAAGAGGTACACCGATTGGGCGATACAGTACTGACAAAATTCCTTGTTTGATAAAAAAAAATTGAATAGGTTCTACCAAGAAATTAATGGGGAAAAAAACAAAAGACGAAGTTCAATCACCTGATCCGGCAGCAGCAATTGCCTTCTGGAGCAATATCTAGAGTCAACCAAAATTACCACAACCAAAAAGCTAAGTGGCTGAAAACAACGACAGTGGAATGTGCAATAATAAATACACAGGACGAACTGATGATCAACATAAACACGTTTGAAGAAAATCATTCGAAAAAAGGCGCCATGGAAAGCTGCCGGCCCAGATGGTGTTTATATAACGTCCAAGTTGGTCTATCAATTTGCCAAAAAACAATGGTTAAAAAAACCACGTTTTTAAAACGTTCTTTGGACGTTACAAAATGTAACATTTAAATCAAAACGTTTTAATTGAAACCTTATAATGAGAGGTTTTTCATTGAACGTTTTATGAACGTTTTTAAAACGTCCAAAATGGTCCCTTATGCAAGTGAGAAGGTTACTTGCATATAACACGTTAGACATATGGAAATAAACGTTTTTATCAAAGTTATTTCTATTTAACAGTAATAAATTCATGTTTGGTGTTTTTTTTTTATTATAATATTTTTCTAAAACACACATGAATATAAAGAACACTAATAATGTAATAACTAACCATTGCAAACGATACTTTCAATAAACTATAAATTTACTGGAGCAACATATAATGTTAAATCCAAATGATTCCCACTAAAGTCTGCTTTTAAGCATAATTAAGAATGGAGACGCTTCACTCTTAAGTGCCATCCCACAATTGGCCGAGAGTTTGAGGTGCAAATAATATGCGATTCATAACATACCTAAACACAACACAGAAAGAATGTTCCCCCTATTTCAGATATCAATAGATTTTGAACCAGGAGGAATTTAAGAAATCTAATTATATGTCCATGTAGGGAATTTAATTAACTACAATGGGAACGAATTTTTAGGAAAAATCATAAAGTCATGCTTCAAGAGCAATGGTTGATTGAAAAAATGTCATTTTTTGTAGTTCACAAGCCTAAAATCGCGACTTTGATTCAATGATAACTGACCCATTTTCAGATTTTAAACACTTTACACGTCAGAATGTATGCAAAACGTGCTTCCCAATATACGGAAAAGAAATTTGCGTCAAATTTCACGGTTGAGTGAGCATGCAGCGAAAAATTCCTAAATAACCATATTTACTTCTTTGGAATGGTATACTCGATCAAATACGATGGAATTCCTGTAGTGGAAATGTATGTAACCAATATTCATTTATTAACGGTTGAATGAACCCATCAATCAACCAAAAAAATAGGCCATTTTAGAATTACGAAGAGTCATTGCAGTAATTTTATGCATTAGAAAGCATCTCAATAACACTTTTGGGGTTTTATTTATATTCTTTTGGCACGTGTCAATGATCCCATGGCATTTATTTACAAATTCATGCTTCAGTGAGCACGTGAGACTGGAAAAGCCCTCTTTTCACGTACGGACTAAAATTCAAATTCTTACTTTGATTGAATACAACAATTCTCTTCAGGAAGTACTTTTGATTTTATTTTCATAAAAGATACAAGAAAATCATGAAAATAAGAAGAAAGTTTGGGACTTCGTCAAGGTTCAGTGACTTTTCGAATATGTAATTTGAGTAAAGATCATGTTAGTTCATTATGTTCATTATATGCAATTTTTGCTGCATGCTCACTCAACCGTGAAATTTGACGCAAATTTCTTTTCCGTATATTGGGAAGCATGTTTTGCATACATTCTGACGTGTAAAATGTTTAAAATCTAAAAATGGGTCCGTTGTCATTGAATCAAAGTTGCCATTTTAGACTTGTGAACTTCAAAAAATGACATTTTTGCATTCAACCATTGCTCACTGAAGCATGACTTGACGATTTTTCCTAAAATTCGCTTCCATTGTGGCTAATTAAATTCCCTACATGGACGTACAATTAGATTGTTTCAATTCCTCCTGGTTAAAAAATAATTGATATCTGAAATAGGGGGAACTTTCTTTTTATTTTGTGTTTATATTTATTATATTTTTTACATAACTCTTAAAATAGGTTCCCTAAACGTTCCTATAACGTTTATTAAACGTTTTTTTTTAAACGTTCTTAAAACGTTTGTTGAACATTTGGACGTTTAGAAAACGTTAAAAATACGTTCCAGACGTGTTTTAAAAGGTTTTCTAGAGTTCTTAAAATGTTTTTAGTGCATTTAAAGGTTTTTAAAAACGTTTTAGAACCGTTTTAAGAACGTTCCAAACGTTTTTAAAAGGTTTTCTGCATGTTCTCACAACGTCCACAATATATTTAGAACGTTTTCAAAAACGATTTTGGACTTCTCGAACTTCCGAAAGGTTTTTAAAGTTTTTTTTTTTTGGGGGGGGGGGGTTCGTTTAACGTTTAAAAAACGTTTTTGAAACGTCCAATAAAACGTTTTTAAAAACGTCTAAAACCCACCACACTTTGACGTCCATAAAACGTTTTCACAAAACGTCCTAAAAACTAACTTAAACGTTTTTAGAACGTTCAGAAAAACGTCTATTTGTTAAATGAGATGCTTGCCAATCCTCTGGAAGCTACTGACTGGTATAATATCAAAAGAAATATATTAACACCTAGATCATCAAGAAATACTACCATGTGAACAGAGGGGATGCACAAAGGGAAATAGAGGAACAAAAGACCAACTATGCTTTGACAAAGGAGTTATGAAAGACAGCAAGACACGAGAAACAAACCTAACAATGGCATGGATTGACTACAAGAAAGCATACGACATGGTACCGCACTCCCGGATCATCTTATCTATGGAAGTGTTCAGGGTAGCAGACAACATGAGAAGATTCCTCATCACAAGTATGACGGCATGGAGAACGAAGTTACAAAGGATTGGTGAACTCCTCGGCGAAGTGAGCATCAAGAGAGGGATTTTCCAGGGAGACAAGATATATTGCTGTTTGTGAAACCATTGACAAGGTACCGAGACCATCCAGACCTGGATATACTGTAAACATAAATTAGTCATTTTGACTAATAAAAATTAGTCCTGCCCTATGTCTGAAATGACTAGAATTAATTAGTCAGATGACTAACGTTTAGTCATTTCAGACACTTTTGGATTTAGTCAGATGACTAGAATTAATTAGTCAGACAATGCCAAATATTAGTCAAATGACTTATTTAAGCTGGTCATCATTTTAAGGCCATATTTTATGTAAAAACAAAAGAAATGAAGCAACTAAATCTCTTCTTGATTTAAAACAGATCTATTTCAACATAATCGGGCTATACATAACAATAATAATAATGGTCTATATATTTAACTCGAGAAAACATATTAAGAAAAAAAAAAAAAAATCATATTTACAAAGTACAATATAAATTATAAAAATATATAGCATAATAGTTAACATTATCATGATAGCAGATACTCTGAATTGTTATAATGATGATTACATAGTAAATAGTCTGTCAAGACATCACAGTGTTATTACTGTACTAAAAGGCAAATTTGTGAGGCCAATACACTTAAATAGCATAGGAGGAAGAGAGTGAGAGGGTGAGGAAGACACAGAGTAAAAGTAAAAGGAGAACAAGAGGGAAGGACAGAGGGAGAGAGAGACCAGGATGGAGAGGAATGGAAAAGTCTAAGGCAAATTTATATTTAACAAAAAAGTAAATTAATACGCATAAATGTTAATTCGAAAATATTGGTTTCAATGAAGAAATTCCCAATCATCACCTTCACTTCAAATACACTGTCCGTCATAAAGGTGGAATATTTTTTTCCGCTATAGCGACACGATTTTGCTCTGACTTGAATTTCTTGAATATGATTGTCCCTGCTTTTACTTTTCGGGACCCTGGCTATATCTTGGACATTCTCCCGACCCTTCACTTGAACCTTTTTCCTAAAAAAAGTTTTGTCAACCCCCATGATGCCCATTTTTGTAATTTTTTTTCTTATTTTGGGGCTTCTTTTTGTTTTCCCTGCCGGTCAAGCCCCCTCAGTCCTACCCCCGGGAAACGCGACTGAGGTGTACTGTTTTATATTGTTCTTTAAGTTAAATCTATATTTCTGGGGACAGGCTTATGTCTCTTGTCTAGGGGAGGGGTTGAAGTAAAAAACGAGATTGGTGAAAATTCGGAATATTTTATTCCATCTTTATGCTGAAAACAAAAGAAATGAAAAATTTCCCCTTAAGTTTTGTTTAGCCTTGATGACAAGGCTGTAAATAGTCACTATTGATAATATTCTATTTTGATTTATGTTTGGTTGAGATTTACAATTTAGGGAAGATAGAAATTTCCATGGTGTAAAAATGAATAAAATGAATGTTGAACCCCAATCAAAATAAATTTTGACCCCTCCCCTAGACAAAAGAGTTGAGCCTGTAACCATACATCTAGATTTAATTAAAAGAACAATAACAAATCTCCACCTCAGACGTGTTTCCTTGGGGTAGAACTGAGGGGGCCTTGGTGGGTAGCGTGAACAAAGAAGGGCCCCCAAAATAAGAAAAAATGACGAAAATGGCCATCTTCTGGGGGTGACAAACTTTTTTGAAGAAAAATCCCCGGAAAGGGTTGAGGCAGAACGTCCAAGATATACCCAGGATCCCAGAAAGTGAAAACGGTGACAAACACATTCAAGAAATTAATAACGGAGCAACACAATGTCGCTTGAGCCAAAAAAAAAATATTCCAACTTTATGACGAACAGTGTAATATAATAATTATGTATACGTATTGCTTTGAATATGTACATGTGTACATGACATGTTGCATTTCACTGCATGCAGTACATTCAAAAAGGTAAAGTACGTGTACAGTGTAATATCAAGGTTTAAATACAAGAACATTATGCAGGACAAACCCCCCCGCCCCCCCCAAAAAAAAAAAATAAATAAAAATAAAAATAAAAATAAAATAAAATAAAAATAAAATAAACAAATAAATAAATAAATAAATAAATAAATAAATAAAAATTTAAAAAAATGAAACAATTGAAACGCAGGAAATAGAATGTATCTGAAGTTCAGCTTGTCTTGGAAATTTCAGGAATAACAAATAGCAAATATTCCCCCAGCTCAACAAAGGTATAACTCCATTCAATACTCTGAGAAAGTCTTACTCATAGGCACGTTTAACGTGAATCCTTGCTGATTCAATGCGACGTGTCTTGACTGTGGCGTGTGTGTTGAGTTGCTTCCCATACACATGGTGGTGCGTTTAGTTTTGCTCCCCCTTTCTGCTCGGAGGTCTCTTATGAGAAAACAACGATCAGCCATGACGTCATCTCCATGTTCAATGTGGTTCAAACAACCAGATTCTTGTGTGATGTTTTAATCTGATACACTACCTCCAAAGCTGAGAGAGAAAAATGAAGGTACCCCTGGAAATGTTGCAACTAAGAGCTTGGAATGGTTGTGATGTTTATAAGATGACCAAGTTATTCTTTGAGAATAAGGCGTTGATGGGGTGAAACATTTCACATTTCACATTACACTCTCTAATTGTTCTAGAGTTCTTGAAATATCAAACACTCTATCTAAAAGACTTGCCCTAACTTGTTCCTTTGTTGGCCATTTCATGAGAAATGGTCGCAGTTTAAGGTCCAGAAAATTTCAAAATGTTCCTATTCCAAATGTATCTGCCAGTCCACGATTTTTAAAACCACGTCGAAGACGGAAAAGTTTCATAATGAATTCTTCATACACAGTCAATATCCTTGAACGATGTTCCTAAAAATAAGGCCATTAAAATAAAAATAATTATTAGACAGGCATTATAAAATCCCTGGAAGGGCATCTATATAATAATTAAAATTATATATATATTTATTTGTCTCTCTCATCATGATCTTTATTCCTTACATGAATTCATTTGATTTTTAAATTTACTAAATTATTAAAATAGTCAATCAAATTACTTATTATTGTTATTATTATTATTATTATTATTATTATTATTATTATTCTATTCGGCAGAAAGATGACATGCAATATAAATAAAATTGATTGCATATAAAATCATATTATTAAAGAACACAAAAATATTAAGACACTGTTTTCACCTGGCTGGCTGCCAGGCCTTGGGCAAAGTTCACTAAATAACTACAGTCTGCGGACCGCTCTAACCTATTACCCAGCCAGGTGAATTCAGATTTGCAATTTATGTGACATTAACAATTATAACATAACATTCATAACTTAAAATCATTAAACAAAAATCAGTTTAAAATGGTACAAATTGTGTTTAAAAGGGTGTTCAAGCAGTTGTTGAGTCTCTTTCTAGTCGACATGACCACACAGTATTGGAAAGGTGTCTTTATTCCAATCATAAAAATATGAGACATAATGTTCTATAAGCTAATATATAAGTAAATTGCAATTAAATATGTGAAACAATGAAAAAAAAATATCCTGCAATGACAATAATATTGCCAAGCTCTAATTAAAAAAAATGTTGGCATTCAATTGGCGAAATAAACCATTTAGTCCAATATCTAAAATACACTCCATCTAAAAGGTGAGATTGTCATTCAAAAATGATTTTTATGTACAGATTCAAGTACAGAATTATAGAACATGAAGTGAAAATACATCAGATCTCGCTGGAGAAGCTTTCGGTGTGTTGAATCCATTCCAGAACCTCATTTTGATGCCTTCTCTTTCAGAAAGTTGAACAAATAGCCCAGCATGATCAGCTACAATCATGTAAAAGGGGGAAGAAATATCATGTAATAAATTAAGATAATAGGAAAGATTGTTATGTACGTGTATACATTGCTCATGATTATACATTATTACAAAATAGGTGAACAATCATAAATACAACTCACCGGTATAAAAGAAGCAGGAATCATCTGACGAAGAAACACATTCTATGAATCTGGAGCGCGTGAAAGCCGATGGATCTGTAAGCTGTCTGTCTTCGTAGGATAGATGCACAGTGTTTGAGTGATACTTCTGTTTGCCAAGCTTTATCTACGGTTGACACTTTTGCTGTGCTATGTTGAGTGTGATAGAGATGTTGTCGATACGAGAAGTGTCTGGCATTCTGCATGAAAAATTAATGAAAAATAAATGTTAAATATATATTTTTTTAATTTATTTCATTTTTTTTCTGGCGGGGGGGGGGGGGGGGGGGGCTGCACCACCTCAATTAAAATTCAATGATATTTTAATAATAAAAAAAAAATAAAAAATACAACTTGCAGTTTATTTAGTCAAAAAACACAAGAGGAATAGCGGGAGTCGAACCAGAGTCATCAGCGTCACTGTCTTACTCTCACACCACTACACCAACGAGACGACTTGCACACCGTCGAGGATTTTTTAATTATTGAAGCAATTTTGAATAGCAAAAGCTGGACGTGCGATAAATTATAGACACGCATTAGTCCAGATGCTGTCCCTTCGAGATTTCCCTTCCTCCACGCAATGCGATAACCCCTCTGATCGCGCGATCCCCGAAATTTGCCTGCCACCCGAAGGTCCAGACGATTCTGCCATCTCAATCTAATTCCCCCGAATTTATTCGGGGAGAGTGCGTTAACCCCCCAGTTTCAGTGCGAAATTGACCCCGCCTGCGAGCGCTGATTGGAACAAGAAGAGTGACAATCATTGCCGTTTATGACGTAACTTTTTAGCAGTCTTCGAGGAACGTGGGGGGGGGGGGGGAGATGACCTTTCTTTCAAGCGCTTTGTCCGAAATGTGATCGTGATTAAAAATCTTCATTCAATTCGTTTATGCTCGTACAGCTAAATCAAAACACCGTTCCCCCAAAAAGGGCCTACGTATATTCTCTTTTTTTCTAAATTTCCTTCTACACTCTCATATCATCTACCCTCCCATGTCATTTTGTAATTCTTCTTTCATCTTATGATCAATATTTTTTTTTGTCCTTCTTCATCTTCTATGGATTCTTATTTCATCTTCTTATGCATTTCTTTGTTTAATTTCTGCTTCCATTTTATCTTCTATCAATTCTTATGTTCTTTGCTCGATCCTTCTTTTCATCTCCTCTCTATAATTTCTTATAGCGCCTGTATTATTATTTCTTCATTCTTCTTTCTTTCATTTTATTATGCTATTCTTATTCTTATTCTTCCTCTTCCCTTTCATAATATTCCTCATGTATTTTCGATTTTGTTGTTCCTTTCATTTCCTCTTCTAATCAATTATTATATAGGCATATTTAATTTGCCTTTAATTCTCGATCCTTTCATGTAATTAAATCTTCTGAATATGTAATGCACTTCTTTTTTTAATTCTTCTGTCATTTATCTTGTATAATGTTCTAAAATATTTCTTTGTTCAATCCTTGTCATCTCCTCCTCTATAATTTCTGATATCTAGTTTAATCATTTGTTTTAATTGTTTTAATTCTTTTGTCTTTATCTTCCTTGTGTTACCCTTCTCCCTCTTTCTCTCCGAATAATCCATCATATATTTCTATGTGTGTTTTCCTTTCATCCTCTTTCAATAATATAGGCTCATCTGAATTTCTTTATATTAATTCTTAATTCTTTCATCTAGAATCTAGCTATTGATTTGATTCTTCTTAATTCATCTTTTTTAAATCTCTATCTTATCATTCCTTGTTTTTCCCCTTTTTTTTCTCTTCTCTTCTATAATTTCTCTTGTATTTCTATTGTGTTGTCCTTTCATCTTGGAAGTTGAAAATATCATAGATACTTCATGTGTGCAATCAGGGTCTCCCTGGTCTAAACAAGGAGATATTACACTGTAATATCTCCTTGGTCTAAATAATACAGAGAAGCAACTGTATGCCTACATACATACATGTGTACACAGCAAGACAAGTGCAAACAAATTCAATTGGATTATGTAATAGTACCAAGCCAAGGGTCAGATCATGACCTTTTCTCTCTGGGAGGTCTTGAGTGAACTTTTGAACCCGGAAGATGGCAGAATCATCTGGACCCTTCGGGTGGCAGCAAATTCGGGGATCGCGCGATCAGAGGGGTTATCGCATTGCGTGGAGGGTATACCTGCGTGGAGGAAGGGAAATCTCGAAGGGACAGCATCTGGACTAGACACGCATGCGCACAGGTGTGTTGTTATCGATTTTTTTCTTTTCGGAGTGGCTATCACAAGAGGAATTATTTCCTTTGATTCTTTACAAGAATATATTCAATGATACTAATTATCGATCATCATATCATAACTATAATCGTTCAGCACACCATCCGAGTATGGAGCGTGTTCTGCAACTACAAATTACTAGTATTCCATGATATAAGCAGAGGCCCTACAACTAACGTGGAATTGAGCATGTGGGGCTGCAATAATAATTTAATGTCACAATTTCTTTACACATTCCATGCTCGGGATTCGCGTTAAAAATAGAATTATGACATAAACTTACCTTGGTCTTTAAAAGCATTTTCAACGATATCCTGAGATGGACCTAATTCTTGGGCGTTGCATTCGATGTCGTTTTGTTTTTTATTATGTCGGCATGTGTCCGTGTGGTTTGACCTAGTCCAGATGCTGTCCCTTCGAGATTTCCCTTCCTCCACGCAGGTATACCCTCCACGCAATGCGATAACCCCTCTGATCGCGCGATCCCCGAATTTGCTGCCACCCGAAGGTCCAGACGATTCTGCCATCTCCAATATAATTCCCCGAATTTATTCGGGGAGAGTGCGTTAACCCCCAGTTTCAGTGCGAAATTGACCCCGCCTGCCAGCGCTGATTGGACAAGAAGAGTGAGAATCATTGCCGTTTATGACGTAACTTTTTAGCAGTCTTCGAGGAACGTGGGGGGGGGGGGGGGGGGGGGAGATGACCTTTCTTTCAAGCGCTTTGTCCGAAATGTGATCGTGATTAAAAATCTTCAATCCAATTCGTTTATGCTCGTACAGCCTAAATCAAACACCGTTCCCCCAAAAAGGGCCTACGTATATTCTCTTTTTTTTAAATAAATTTCCTTCTACACTCTCCTATCATCTACCCTCCCATGTCATTTTTTATAATTCTTCTTTCATCTTATGATCAATAATTTTTTTTTGTCCTTCTTCTATCTTCTATGGATTCTTATTCATCTTCTTATGCATTTCTTTGTTTTAATTCTGCTTCCATTTTATCTTCTATCAATTCTTATGTCTTTGCTCGATCCTTCTTTCATCTCCTCTCTATAATTTCTTATAGCGCCTGTATTATTATTTCTTCATTCTTCTTCTTTCATTTTATTATGCTATTCTTATTCTTATTCTTCCCTCTTCCCTTTCATAATATTCCTCATGTATTTCGATTTTGTTGTCCTTTCATTTCCTCTTCTATTATATAGGCATATTTATTTGCCTTTAATTCTCGATCCTTTCATGTAATTAAATCTTCTTGAAATGTAATGCACTTCTTTATTTTAATTCTTCTGTCATTTTATCTTGTATAATTTCTAAAATATGTCTTTGTTCAATCCTTGTCATCTCCTCCTCTATAATTTCTGATATCTAGTTTAATCATTTGTTTTTAATTGCTTTAATTCTTTTGTCTTATCTTCCCTGTGTTACCCCTCTTCTCTCCGATAATCCATCATATATTTCTATGTGTGTTTTCCTTTCATCCTCTTTCAATAATATAGGCTCATCTGAATTTCTTTATATTAATTCTTCTTTCATCTAGAATCTAGCTATTGATTTGATTCTTCTTAATTCATCTTTTTTAAATCTCTATCTTATAATTCCTTGTTTTCCCCCTTCTTTTCTCTTCTCTTCTATAATTTCTCTTGTATTTCTATTGTGTTGTCCTTTCATCTTGGAAGTTGAAAATATCATAGATACTTCATGTGTGCAATCAGGGTCTCCCTGGTCTAAACAAGGAGATATAACACTGTAATATCTCCTTGGTCTAAATAATACAGAGAAGCAACTGTATGCCTACATACATACATGTGTACACAGCAAGAGAAGTGCAAACAAATTCAATTGGATTATGTAATAGTACCAAGCCAAGGGTCAGATCATGACCTTTTCTCTCTGGGAGGTCTTGAGTGAACTTTTGAACCCGGAAGATGGCAGAATCGTCTGGACCTTCGGGTGGCAGCAAATTCGGGGATCGCGCGATCAGAGGGGTTATCGCATTGCGTGGAGGGTATACCTGCGTGGAGGAAGGGAAATCTCGAAGGGACAGCATCTGGACTAGGTTTGACCGCGAATCACTCTTACGTGCACCATAGGCCTAGCCTCTCACTAATATAAATAAGTCATTTGTAGGCCTACAAGTCATTTGTTAGTCATTTGACCAAAGTAAACAAGTTTGTTAAGTGACTTGTTTATATTGGTCAAAATGACTTACCTAAACTAGTTTTGACTGAGGTAATTAAGTCACTGAGACTGGACTAATATAAGTTAGTCGTTTTGACTAATTTATAAGCACCAATGACTAATTTATGTTTACAGTGATGTGAGTTCAAGAACAAAGCTAAAATCAGCGATCCACTATACATGAATTAGTTGAAGCTTTTCGGGAAAACAGAAAGGGACATCGAGCCTCTCAACACTTTGATCTTCAGCGAAGATATTGGTATGCAGTTTGGGTTAGATAAATGTGCTCTGATTACTCTCAAACAAGGCAAACAATGACAACAGCTTCCTAATGCCGAACGGAGACAAGATCAGCTCAATCGAAGAAGGTGGTAGCTACAAATATCTCGGTATACTAGAGGCAGATCAGATGAAGCATCAATATATGAAGAAGAATGATGCTGCGTATACCAGGCTGAAAACATGATGAAAGGTTTTAACCTTTCCAGGGCAGTTGCATATCTATCCAGCATATCTATCCAGGGAGGTTGCCCTGGATAGATATGCTGCTGACAGATTTGAATGGAACTAGCTTGAACTGGAAAATTTGGACAGGAAGTCAAGAAATAGTGGTCTTTTGGGGGTAAAATAAAATGCAGCAAAATGGGACAGATTGAGTACAAAGGAAGACGTGACAGAGCAACAGCTGCAGTTTACTGGGGTCTGGCAAAGAAGTACGGTCTAGTCAAAGCAGAAAATACGATACGAACATCGGGCAGAGCTTGTTGCATGTAAAACTCTTATTGGATTTCAATACCAAGACAGACAGAGTGATTGAGGCCAGACGACCAGATGTCGTTCTGTTGAGGAAGAGGGAGAGGGCATGTCTCATGATAGATGCCGCAATTCCAGGAGGCTGTAGAGCTTAGAGGAAAGAGGAGGAGAAGATAGAGAAGTAGTGACCTCGCATGGGAACTGAAAAGGATATGGAAAGTGAAGGGGAGGTAGTACTAGTAGTCATCAGAGCCCTAGGAACAGTAACAACCAGACACAGAGGCTTCTTGGCTGTTTTGGGGATCGAAGTGTCCTTTGAAACAATACAGAAGGCAAGCTTGCTCGGAACTGCTCGCATCCTACGGAGGGTCTTGAAATAAACAGAGAAGTGAACTATGAAAGTCTTGTCTTGTGGCTGTTTAATATACAAACAAACCATCAGGTTGTAAAAATGAAGAGTTTAGTGGAAGAAGTACTTAAGTCACATAATACTAGTTCTGAGATACAAGGGTTTGAATATTTCAAACTATCCTGCACATCACAAATTTTTGAATTTCAGATTCAAACTTTGTTGAGTTGATTTTTAAGGGAGGAGAAGCATACGTGGCAAATTTCAGCAATTTTATGCTTATCGATCTCCGATAATCAATAAGCCGGAAGTTGGACTTAGGTACTTTTTCCACTAAAACCGTGTACTTACGTACTTCTTCCACTAAAAATCATTAATTTTATGAAATGGGGGTTTCCTGTTTGGGGCAATTAATTTTGTTTTTTGTCCTTTTTAACAAAACTAAACAATCCTTTTGATTTCATATGATTTGTGAGTAACATTTCTGAATGTATGTACCATATATAACGGGGGGAGGGGGGGGGGTCAATACCATCATTACTGGGGGCTCCTTTTAATAACAAAATAAATCCTACGTGGACCCCCTGCATCTGCGCCTGTCAGACATAATTTATAAGAGCGGGCCATTTGCCCTTTTGTAGCACTATACTGAAACCTATTGGAATATGTGGGGTGGCAGTGGTATACCCATTTTAGGGCACTTTTCAATTTTTGGTGCTTAACGGGCAGCCCCCTTTCCCCTGGATCTGTGACTGTCTGACACCAATATACAAAAAATCCTAATGAGTTAAAGAAGAAAATTTAAATGAACATTTCATGGGGGATGGAAAAAATGCTCCCTACAAATTTATTTTATTTTTTTTTTTGTTGGTCGGGGGGGGGGGCTTTTTTTTTAAAGGGGCGCGGGCACTTTCAGACCGCTCTCGTTTCCGCGTAGGAAATTTCATCAATTTGACTTAAAACTGCAACATTGCAGTGAAAATTTGCGTATATAATATGACGATTGACACATCCCAATTTTGTTATTATTTTTTTAATATCTGGGCCGAAGGGGGGGGGGGTTGAAACTGATCCATAGCTCCTCCCCACCTTGTTTCAGATTTAAAACGTCCATTTTTTTTGGGGGGGGGGGTTCATAATAAACGTAAATTCTACCCTACTCAGAAACACTCTGCCTATGGGGTTGCTCTTACTCCCCCCCCACCCTGCCATAAAAAAAACTTTTTTACCGCCCCTACCAAGCATGCCCTCACGTTGCTGTCAGCCAGATTTTAGTAAAAACATCTTCTGGGGTCTCCCAATACCTAAACATTGGCAAAGCTGCCCTATCCCTCTTCCTTTAACAAAATCTTTGACCCAAGCTTGGGTGGACTTAGGTACTTCTTCCACTAAAACTTTGGACTTAAGTACTTCTTCCACTTTAAAAACTATGGACTTAGGTACTTCTTCCACTAAAAATCATCATGTTTTGAAAATGGGGTTTTCCTGTTTGGGGCACTTAGGATTTGAATTTTTCAAAACTGACTCTTGCACCAGTTTTCTGAAGGTGTATACATAGATATTATCAAATAAACTCATTTTTGAAAAAAATGTGACTTAAGTACTTCTTCCACTAGACTCTTCAAATGGAAATAATAATAATAATAATAATAATGATGATAACGATAGTAATAATAATAATACTAATGATAACAATAATAATAATAACAATGATGATAATAATAATAATAATAATAATAATAATAATAATAATAATAATAACAATGATAATGATAATAATAATAATAATAATAATGATAATAATAGCAATAATAAGCAACATAATGGCGGGTTTTTTTCGTCTTCGTTTAAAAGGAGAGGCCTATTCGTATTCTTTGATTGTTTTGATAATCATTTATCAATAGTAGTAATGAAACCTATTTGGTATCAGCGAGCGCGAAGCGCGAGCCGAACATTTGAAGCTAAAATTCATCTGTTTGTGCATTAAATGTTCTGTATAGATTCCGCGAGCGCGAAAAAAAACCATAAAAAACAACAAACAAAACAAAACAAAACAATAAAACATAGTAGTAGAGGCGGCGAAATGGATTAACTGAAAGTGGGGGTCTCGTTGTAAAAAAAGGGCACATTTTTCTGAAAAGGGGGACACTTTAGATCAGAGGCATAAAACTAAAGAGAAATGTATTCGGAGAGGGAGGGGCACGAAAAAAAATTTGTCTTGTATGTATGCTTACAATTATCAAGCTAAAATTGGAGATATTATTTTGAGCAGTATAGATCCTATTTAGTATCAGCGAGAGCGAAGCGCGAGCCGAAAATTTAGTATCCATTCAGAAGATACATTTTACATAAATAACAGCGATAGAAAACAAATCCAAAATCTTTGCTATGAAAATTTGGGGGGCTGCAGGCCCCAAGCCCTTAACCAATCTAGCCCGAACACAACTACATTAATGTGTTTGGTTGTCAACAACACCCTTTCCTAAGGTTTGTTCCCAGATGAGGGCATTGGATCCAACCTTTTTATACCCATGTTTACTGTTTGTTACTTAGTGCGAGGTTGCATAGCGACCGAGCAGGAACATTTTTGGGTTTTGATAATTAAAAAAAAAGACTTTTTTTTAGTATTGAAAGCGCTATTTTAACCAATAGCACAATTATCTAGTGGTTTTTTTTTTTTCATTTCTTTTTTTGAAAACTGGGGGGTGTTTGTACAGGCCATCCCCACTCCTCAAAATCTGGGGGATGTATATACCCCATCCCCCGGGATTTGTCGCAATCAAATCCGCGCTGAGGCAATCAACTTTGACATTGGTTTAATTAAGTTGGTATACAAGTTTGCAAATCGTTTTAAACTCGTGGTTACTCTCGAATTAAACATTTAAGATAGCGATTTTTTTTTTGCGCTTCATTTGTTCCTTTAGAATAAAACGGTTGAGATAACGTTTTCTTTTTGTTGAGCTTTAGCTCTTAAATGTTTCTTTTCTGTTGAGATAATTGCCCAAGAATGAACATTTCAAATAAATTTTCCCTTTTTTCTCTTTTTTAAAGCTCTGGTTAATTATAATAGAATAAAATGTCAAAGATTACTTTGACATCCCTAATTTCCAGGTCAATTTGGCACCCCCTTAGCATCAGGTCGATTTGGCGCCACAATGATTTTTAGGTCGATTTTGCGCCCCCTAAATGCAAGGTCGATTTTACGCCCCCTAAATCTAAGATCGAATTGGCGACAATAAGGCACCCCTAAGTTTAAGGCCAATTTGGCGCCCCTTAGTTTCAAGTCAATTTGGCACCCCCTACACTGAAAACCTAAACGGGTAGACCGACTAGCTTTAAAGCTAATCGTAGTGATGCCCAGACTGACTAGCTTTAAAGCTAGTCAGTCACGACGGACTAGTTTTCCTTCAACACAATCCGGTTATTACCTAGCTTTAAAGTCGTCCGTTCTCTACTACGGACTAGCTTGAAAGCTAGTCCGTCAAGTTAGTCGTCACGACGGACTAGTTTTATGTGTCGGTCATGACAGACTAGTTTAAAGCTAGTCCGTTTTGACCGACTAGTTTGATGGACTTAGCATAAAAGCTAGTCGTAGTTGATGCCAGACTGACGAGCTTTTGGAAGGACTATAGCACAGCTAGTCGTCAAGGTGTCAAAACTAGTCAGTCGCGCTGTCTGTCGCGATTTTTACTTCTGTCTTGACCGGACTAGCATTACAAATAGCGTTAATATGGCGTTCATCAGCTTGTCAGAGAACGTCAAATCTGAAATATGAAGAAACATTTTTAAGATTACGATTAATTATTTTTCACAAAAATTCAAGAATCAAGCCAATCATTTTAATTATTTGATGATCATAGAATAAGGATTATAGGAGCACGATTAGTTAACATTATGGCAATTATCAAAAATGTAGTTGAGATTTAGATTTGGAAAATCAAAGTGAAATAATTGACACTGACGCCGGCCAAACAAACAAGTTAGAGCAATCCATAACGCTAATAATATGCATTTTTGAATTACTTTATATGCTTGCTTCCAGGTGCGGGATTTGATGTCACGACTGGGGGGAGGGCTTAAAATAAGCATTTAGCATTTAAATTCAACATTACATTTGCCTCTTATTAGTTCACAGCTGATCACTTTAAAACTAAGGGACGATTCCTCCAGAAAAAAAAAATCGAGGTTGAAACGGTCCCCACTGTCCCCCGGGCTTCCCCGCCAATGGCTTGCATCGATCAGTTGTCTTGTTTGTTGTAGGCCTGCTAGTTTTGCATTTTCTACGCATATTTCTCTTGAGAGCCACTCAGAACTTCCGCTAATCCACATATTCTGTTCTTTCGTAATCTAAAAGAAAATAGTGTCACATATAATTCTTAGAATTTAGAATTGAATTTATCATTTTTAATGTGCTATTATCGTTGTCTAGTAACACAGCATCGCAATTATAAATTAATTTGGAAGACAGAATTGTTTTGCGTTGGTGATTATAGTATTAATCATGTGAAAATAAATAAACATATTTAGTGAACTTGAAAAAAAAAGGCATTCAAAGAGTACTCACACATATATCACATAAGGAGATCGCCATTATCATCAAAATCTTCAGTTTTACGGGTATATCGGATCTGCTTCTTACAGTTTAGCTCATAAATAGAATTCACATACAGAATAATACAAATAATAGAATGATGTCCTTTGGTCGCAATGCGCATGTATTCACTCGATGCTATCACCCTTGTATCATGCTGTTTGCTTAGCCGGGCATTCCACCGTAATCTAAGAATAGACCAGATTCTTGGGTCTCTAATAGTAACGAGTATTCAAATTAGGCCTGTATATAATAATGGGAAACAATTAGTTTGAACCTACATCGTGATTGCATTTTGGTCGTGATTGATGTTATGTATCGTAGCTAAGATTGTCAGGTCAAAAACAAACCTTTGTTTGAGAATAATGTATCAGCTTGATTATGTTCTGAAACATGTCGCTCTAAATTTTTTACAATGGAGATAATAATTGACATTGCATCTGTGTGTATTTCAAAAGCTAGTCAGTCATTTCAATTGTAAGCGACATTTCAGCTATATAGGTGTATCAAATCCTAGTCGGTCATTCTAATGGGTAAACTAAGGCTACCTATCTAATTTTATAGAGCTCGTCCTTCGCATCGACGGACTAACATCAAGTGTGACGGACTAGCTTTAAAGCTCGTCCGTCAAGTTGAGAGATTTGGATTCAGTTGTAAGCTAGTCCGTCTCGACGGACTAACATGACACACTAGCTTTAAAACTAGTCCGTCTTGACTGACTAGTTTTAAAGCTAGTCCGTCCACTAACGGACGAAGTTAGGTTTTCAGTGTAAGGTTAAGCTCAATTTGGCACCGATCAAGTTTAAGGTCGATTTGGCGCCCCCTGAATTTAAAATCGAATTGGCACCCCCTTAGTTTAAGATCAATATGGCGCCCCTATACGTTAAAGGTCAATTTGGTACCCTTCTTTTTTTCTTTTCCCTTATTTTTTTTCTCCTCCCCCTTTACCTTGCTCTCTCTTTCTTTTCTTTTTTAATTTCCATTTCCCCCTCTTTTTTCCGCATTCTTTTCCTTCTTTTCTTGGTTCCTTCTATTCTTTTTCTTTCCCTTTCTCCTCTTTTGACCCCCCCCCCCCCCCCCTGCGCACCTACCAGAAGAAGAGGGTGGGCAGGCCCCATGGCCCATAAATACGCGCATGAATCAATATGTGAAAGAGTTCTTATGCGTTGAACATGTATGCAAAATAAATTGTTACATGAATAAAAGAGAAAATGAAGACGAAGTACAAATTACAAAAAAAAATGACTTCATGAAACAATTAACAACTAAAAGAAATACATCTCATACTTGTACCTTACTTTATAAGGTACATACTCATCTGCAATCATTGCTACCAGCAATTTGGAAAAGCGGGGTAAAAAAAACCCTATGTTCCTAAGCGCAAAAAAATAATAGTAATAATTAAAAAAAAACGGTGTATTTTTTTCAGCTTTTTTTCTTAGAAGTTGTCTTTTGGGAATTTATTTCGTAGTTTTAGTAGCTTTTCGTAGGTTTTTATCTGATATATATATATTGTAACAAAATAAAATATTCCAATCAGCTATCATACGTCAATACCTTTTTCCTTGTGATGGAAGTGATTGAAGTCTGATATCTGTGAGCTGTTCTCTCCCGGTCCGTTGAAGACCATTCGTAATCCGAGGGAACTGACTCTTTGCATTACCTATAGTGATATCGATATCTTTTAAGCCAGGGAGCGATGAGAACAGACCTTCGTAGCTCCGTGACGTCACTCGCTTGACTTTCAACTTTGTGACGTATGGAAGCTCAGGAGGAGATGAAGGGTAGAAAGTGAGATCGGAATCTGATATGACGAGACGGTGTAGTGTACCGAAGGACCCAAAGTAGGACCACAAGCTATCGGTCACCTCAGCATATATGATTTGGCAATCCTCTATCTCGAGAAAACTTGACGAACCCTGTAATGGAATACCCAAACACAACCTTGTACTTCTCACTCTAATATACACAATGGAGTCAACATACAGTATTTAAAACAATGATATTCTGACTAGAAAAGAAACACGTTTATTTGTAGTATGGTAGACCATGCTTACGTGTTTTGAGCTTCCAGAAATTGATTGGGCTAGAGTACATCCGTTTGCTGTTTTAGAAATGTTTCAAATCCTTTAAAGTAAAATACACTGCAATTTTGCTCACCTTGGTAGTGTTCTTGTAGTAGTTAATGGATCCACGACCTTCCCTAAATAATATTGCGAGAGAAGTTGGGGCGAAATGTAACGAGAAAAATTTAATCATAACGGATTACAGAGTTAATTAAAGGCCTATAGAGTATTTCATGATTACAGGAGCTGTCACAATAAGACCGTCAAACGATAGCATCGATGCGTTTTACTTCTAATGTGGTGGTAAAATCAGATCGCATTGTACCCACAGCCGATTTTTGCGATTTAGACGAATTTGATAGGGCTGCAGTAAAGGTATGACCCCCAAAAAATAAATACATAAAAATACGTGAGTGTGTGAAAAAAAAAAAACTTTTCTACGAAAAAATAGATAAGTTTTAGGGGCACAGACAAAGAAAATGGGGGGGGGGGGGGGGAATGAGTACCTACCAATAGCAGATTAGTTTCTTTTAATAATTCATACATTTCTAGTTTATGCCATGTATTTTTAAATGATGAGCTGATGCAATTTGTGAACACACCAATTATCCATGTACTTGTATTTTGGACAAATAAATGAAAATGAAATGAAATTGAATTAGATTGAATATGACACCAAATAATATTCAATCAGCTCTCCTAGTTTAGTACCTTTTCGCAAGTGATGGAAGTGATAGAAGTTTGTTATATATATAAATTCTTGAATTATGTTTTTAAGCGCAAAAAAAAAAATTAAATAAAAAGAGACAAAATTTAAATTTTAATAAGTAAATTTTCTTCTTTTTTCTTAGAAGAATTTATTTCGTAGTTTTAGTATATTTTCGAAGCTTTAATATGAGATATATATAGGTTTTCCCGCTCAAACGTTTCCGCGAAGTGAGATACTTATCATTTCGAGGTTTTTACAGTCGTGTAAAATAGCTTTATGCCGAGATGCCTTGCTCGTCAGAAGATGGATGGCTAGAAATTCTAATATCGGTTTTCTCGGCCAAATTCATACATTTATCATCCGTTTTCATTTAATGTGTATTCAAATTCGTGTGTTTGATGCGACAGACTGACTTTAGTCAAACAATTTCGAGTTCATGGTCTCAAATTCGTTTTTAGGCACACAAAGTAATGATTGCAAATTATAAATTCGAATATAGGCATTTAATTTCATTATTTGTGCATTCAAATTGGTGCGGATTTGAGTATATGGAATGAAATGTCGGCAGGATGAAGACGAATTTGAATAGTTATAGCCGAATGTATATGCTTATTATGTGAAGTAGAATGCGAAAATACGAATCGATCACAACAATCGTTAACTTTCAGGATTGAATACGATTTTGACTCGCAACATTTCGATGCATCAGCGTTTTTTCCGAAAATGAATGCCTCTAATATGCAATTGATTGACAAAACAATGAAATTGGCCGGGAAAACCTATAATAATGATCAAAGGAATTTTCAATAACAAAATATTTATTGTTCTTGTAATAAACTGTCGTATTCATCTGTATTGCGTATGATACAAAATTAATGCACATCCAGAAAATTACAAACACCGTTTTGTCTGACGATTTCATATTTTATCATTTGTACGCTGCCATGAGTGAGTCATATTTAGTTTCGAGTGCTAGTTTGTGTGTTCAATTTCAAAATTAAAGATAGAAAAATAAAAAAACATTTGAAAGTCGAAACACGATTGGACATTGAGAAATGGGAGATTATATCCCTCTACAATCTCACTCTTAAAAATTGAGGTGCGTAGTGTAGATATATTCCTGAAAATTAAAGAGTTTAATTAAATTAAGTGCACAAAGCAGGAAACAGAATTCCTAATAATGAAATTGTTTGCCCAAAAGCACGCCCGTCACCGTTTTGTTTTAAATTGAATAAATGAATCGGGAAATTAGTGCATAAAATTGACAATTGAATGAAAATATAATGAATTCGTTTGCAAAGAACAAAAATGTTAGTGATGATAAATGAAATTGAGTACACCAAACGAAAATTTGAAATAAAATGCCTTGCTCGAATTGAAAATATGTATGATCCAACCGGCACGAAAACGGCAGCTGCGTAAATTTGAATGCACATAAATGAAATACAGTGAAGAAATGATGAACTTGAACGGGAAAACCTATATTATAACAAAATAAAATATTCCAATCAGCTTTCATATGTCAATACCCTTTTCCTTGTGATGGAAGTGATAATCTGATATCTGTGAGCTGTTCTCTCCCTGTCCGTTGAAGACCAGCCGTAATTTGAGAAATCTCTCTCTCTGCATCATCGATAGTGATATCGATTTTATTCAAGCCCGGCAGCGATGAGAGTAGACATTCGTAGCTCAGTGCCGCCACTTTCTCGGCTGTTAGCCTTGCGACGTGTGGAAGCTCAGGAGGAGATGGAGGGTAACTGAGATAGGTGTCTGATATGGTGAGACGGTGCAGTGTACTGAATGATCTAAAGTACGACCACAAGCTGTCGGTCATCTCAGTAGACATAAGGCAGTTCTTAATCTCAAGCAAAGAGCCCTGTATAGAATAAACAAAACAAACGTGTACTTCTCATTCCGAAATGAACAAGAACGAATTTATCAGACTCAGACTTGTACTTGCAAATTCAAAGTTCTGAATCATTAAAGATCCTACCACCACAAAAAATAGAATCATTAAAAATGTTTATTCAAAAAAAATTCTCATCATTTTGAAAGAACGATTTCATGTTGTTTGTGCTTATATAAAATGTTTCAAAGTGAAATACATCTACAACATTGATAGTAATTCAGCTTACCTCAGTAATGTGCTTGTGGTACTGTATAGATCCAAATTCATCCCTGCATATTTTGAGAAAGTTTTAAGCGAAAATATATCAGAAAAATATTAATGGTAACACATGGATCACATATAATTACATTCTATAAACTGAAGTGCGGTTTTTAGCTCTTCAGAGGCTGAAATCAGCACTTTTTAAGAGCTTGGATAATGACTGCACTCAAAGTGCTGTTTTAGCATTTTCACGTGAGTTGAATTTCAGCAAAAATGGGCAAAAAGGGCGTGACATCGTTGGGATTCGAAGCTGGGTCCCCTGCATGAGAAGCGCTGACGAGCACTTTAGACCAATTCACATCTCAGCTCACGATTGGTAGCAGATCATATTGTTGCATGATGAACTTTCTTCAAATTTGCCATAATCATCTACTATGCTGTCATATTTAAATCCAGTTAGCGAGATCTCCGTTGGTCTATTGGTAACGGTCAGCGGTACGCTCGAATGTCTAAGTGGAACCCAGTTCGAATCCCATAGCGACATTGAACATTTTGTTTGTTGATAAATTAACACTTGGGCACGTGCTAAAATAGCACTTCAGGAGCTGATATAGCACTTCAAGTGCTGTCACTATACGAGCACCCAGAAATTAGGACTTTAGTTTTTAGAGTGTACTTCATTGAATATGGTTATTAAGAAGTGAAAAAAACCAAAATACGGCAAATTAAGAATTATAGTAATGCCATAAAGCAAACTTCTGACGCCACCCGACACGTTGGCTCATCAATGCAAGCAAAAGTGACATAGGCATCGTCTCCAAGGAAATCACTGAAAGGATCAAAATCAAGGTGTTTGAGCTGTGAACTAAGGCATATTATGTGTTGTTTCAAAACTTAATAACTTTCAAAAAGTTTCAAATAAATGCTTTAATAAATTCCTTCAACATCCATTTCAGCCGTAGGCCTATGTTTGCCTGACTGGGGATGGGGTGCCATTAAAAAGAAAGGACACAGCGCAGGCGCGTTTTCAGGTTTTCCCACCCGGTGGGGGGGGGGGGGCGACGTGATTTTTGCGCACCATGTGTACTTTTATAAATATGGCGCCCCCCCCCCGACAAACATAGGCCTACGGCTAAAATGCACGTTGAAGGATTTTTTTTTTCAAATGCCAATGCATGGAAAAGAATTTCTAGGAATATGAGGTATTACCGCTATAGATGAAAATACTGATAATTCTAAATATGAGCGCGAAGCGTGATTGGATTTCCCCTCTACTTTACGATCAGAGAGCAAAGAATTCTAAGCAATTAGGGGTATCAATTTTGTTTAGCTCTTCATTTGAATATCATATGAACGTGAGCTTTAATTTGTCCATCAAAACGATTTGAAAGCAAGCCATATCTATCTCATTGACAGGAGAAAATACACATGTTATAATTTTTCTAACTCTGATATATCATTCTTGAAGTGTGGCGTGCCTCAAGGTTCTATATTAGGCCCATTGCTATTTCTCATTTATGTTAATGATATTTGTAATGTATCGAAAGAGTTGAACTATATACTTTTTGCTGATGATACAAGTGTTTTCCAAATATGCTTCTGGACACCATTAACAGGGAGCTACCAAAACTAGCTTAATGGTTTCGAAGTGACATCTTGTCTCTCAATGTTTCAAAAACGAATTATATTTATTTCAAGGGAAGGAAGTCATCTGATAACCTGAATATCAGTGTGAAAATTGATAAGGTATTTTTAGAAAAGAAAACATCTACAAAATTTCTTGGAAGTCATATTAATGATCAACTTACCTGAAGTGACCATTTGAAGCACATAAGTAAGCCCATTTCTAGAAATATTGGCATATTGTTTAGAGTGAAATATCTTGTATCCAATAAGATATTATTTATCTTGTACAGGACTCTTAGTTTACCTTATATTTCATATTGTAATATCATCTGGGCGACAACCAGAAGTGTCGCAGATGGAATTATGCTATTACAAAAGAAAGCCGTTCGTATATGTGCTGGAGCAGGTTATCGTGATCACACACGCCCTCTGTTTATTGACCTCAAGAGCCTGTCAATGGTATTCATTTTCTCCAAACTTCCCTTTTTATGTATCGATTTAACAATAATTTCTTACCGGTCTCTTTTGCATCAATGTTTCACCTAAATAATGCCATCCATTCCTATCCCAAAAGACAATCTACCAATATATATTTATTGAACACTCGTACTCAGTTAGGCCATAATTCTATTAGACATAATGGCCCGGATGTTTGGAATTCTTTAGCTAATGACACTCGAAATCTATTGACTTTGCATTCCTTTAAAAGAGCAGTTAAGCACCTGCTTGTCTCAAAGATGTAATTGCTGTGATACATGGCTACAGTTGGTTTTGTCGTTGATTATTTTTTCGTTTGTTTTTACCACTAAGATGATTTTTCATATTTTTAAAGTAAATTTGGAAGTTGAAATTACAGGGCTACTCTAATGTTCTCTTCACACTCTCTTCTATCTCTTTATCTATCTCTCTTATCCTTAAGAGGGTATCTCACTGAGTTGCGAACGCTAGCGAACGAAGCGAATTTAGAGAAAGCCGTATATACAGAGTGCCTAATCAACACCGTTTCAGTAGGTAGGCATGTCGACGTGAGGCATTTTATTTTGTTATGTGTTTTATGTACAAAGGAGTATCTTGGAATGCAGGGAACTTCTGAAATGAATGGAGTCGAAAAACAGGAATGTCTTTTGTCCTGCATTGGAGAATGATGCGATATTTTTCGTTTCTACCAGATTAGTTTCGATTGGCCTGGAATTTCCTTTAAAAATAATTCGCCAACAAATTTTGAATATGTTCAAACTTTCCTGGCGAATTTATTTTGTGGAAGGATGCAAACGTATAAACTTTGTCTGTAATAATGGTTGAATACGATTTTACCCTTGCAACAGTCTATGGAAAGGGTCGAAACTAAATTTGAGTAGGTCCAAAAATTTATTTATTCATATTTACTCCATACAAATTTTTAATTTGCCAAAAATATATTTCAGAATAATACTAATAATAATCCAGTAACTTCGAGTGTCTTTGATTGATGCTGTCATTAAACCTGGTGTATAGTTTTGGTAGCAAAAAAGTAATTGGCACAAAACCGATCAAATGTAGTTACATGTTGTCCACATTGCACTAAAAGATATGTGTGAGAGATCTTGTGACATTCCTTTCAATATTTCCGATGAATTTCATTTATAAAGTTTGAATATCGCGCAATCCAACTGCCGTTTAGACCTCTGCTGACAGATTCGCACGCCCGAGGTTACGGCGTGAATTAGTGCGAACGCTCTGTGTATAACACCCACACAAGAGAATCCCCATTGGTTTTCCAGGTGAGCGCTAACCTGTGACGGGTCCCCGACTTATCTTTTTTATCCTTATATTATGAAATAAAGACACTAAAGCTAGATTTCAAGTAGGGTACATGCAGGTAATATGGACCCCCAAGCTCATTTGCCTAATTTGCATAAAATTACGAAATGACACACAGTCTAATCTTTGTTTATATGAATCAATAACTACTGCTCTAACTTTTATTGTGAAGAAAAACAATTATCACCAACCCCCCTGTCTGCAATATTCAAATGTTGACGTCATTACCAATGTGCCCATATTACCTGCATGTGCAGGTAATATGGGACATGTATTTAATGTACGTTTTAAAAACTACAATTACTCTACCATGTCTGGAATTTGCTTTAAATGTTGAAAATCATTAACTTTAAGATATAATTTGAAATTATAAGACCCTTAAGTAAAACCTTTGACTATATATTTCATTGTTATGTATTTTGTATATTATTTCTTTCTTTTTTTAAATATTATTTTCATATTATTTTCATTATACAAGTCAATATAGGCCTAAAATAAGTTATTTATATTAATTATATACTGTGAATATACCCTAAAAAATCGTAGCAAAGAGATTGATGCCTCATCCCAATACTAAGTACCAGAATCATTTCCGCCATTTTGGATGTCCCATATTACCTGCACTAATGTTGCTGTGTCAGGCAAGCATTTAATGCAACATTTCACCCCTTCACTAAAACAAATTGACCTGTACACGCTAGTATGATCAAAATGAAACTATGAGCTTACTAAATATACACAACAATTGAGGTTACCCCCTCAAACACTCTTTCACCATCACATTCTGTGAAATATCAAATTTTACATCAGGGTAAAAAAATGCCGTAAGTTTTATTTACCTTTTTGGTTTTCAGCAATTTTCTCAGAGAAATTTCGGCATTAGATGCTCTCACGACGATATATTTACGTATACAGTTCATATGAACAACATTATGGTGCTCACACCGGTCATCGGTCACCGGTCGACGGTCACGACATGATTTGCTTCAGGTGTCCCATATTACCTGCTGTCCCATATTACCTGCATGTACCCTACTACAATTTGCTTTATTATAATAATTGGATTCAATCTATCATAATTTATCTTAATGTGAATCGAAATAAATTTTTCTTTCTCCCGAAACTATACACCAGCTTTAACAATGAACACAAAATAAAACATTCCGATTTTAAACCTTTTCATTTGGCAAAGTTCTAATTCAGACGCGTTTCCTTTCATTTATGTTTTACTCAGGTCAACAAAAAGGTGCTCAAACTTGTTGTGAAATGTGCCATTTATGATGCCAATATGTCAGATTAGTGTCCACAAATGCCTAGTCGAGTAATTTTGATTACTATTTCAGAAAATATTGTATTATTTATTTTTGTATGCCTCCCAAAAACACATTTTATATTGCTCACAATTTTCAGACGAGTGGTAGCGAAAAATAATTTCAATTACAAAAGAATATCTTCTTATGAAAGTGACCCATACGAGTGCAGCCAAGTGGGGATCTTTTATCTATCCATCTGCACGGGAGATCCAGTTAAGCACATGCCTGACATAATTCTATTACATAATATCTCGTACAAGTCTTCAGAGGGTTAGCATATTCCAGGTGCTAAGGCAGTGCTTCACACAAAATAATTCAAAGCAATTAAAATTCAAATGAGGTAGGTCACCACACAGCTATAAAAGAGCGGGGTTCTGAATAGGTATTCATCTTTCCTTCGTGTGACGGCAGTGCACGTTTAAGATGTCTCAAGAAGAATGATACTACACAACATCAGGATTTGGAGGCTAAGCTGGCCGCCAAGGCCGAAGATATTTGGCGTCTATCCGATTCGGTTTCCCGCTTAGCCTCAGCAACATCGAGTACCGAGCCACGTCGTGCGTTGCAGCACATGTGATAGGCTTCTCCAGCGTTGTAGCTGGGGCCCAGACTGCAGGAGATGAAGACGACCTCACAGCTTTTTCGCTGTTACCCCGTCTGGGGTTGTGCCCTCTGAGTGGGCAACGACAAGGGAAATAATTATGACCCTTAAATCTCTCTTATTTCTTTCCCCGTTGAAGGGAGTGACCCGCTTGATGATTTCGAATCAAGCGGGAATTATGATGAAGCCAGTTTTACTTCCCCGCCTCAAAATTAGTCTCTCTCTCTACTATCCCAGACAGATACGAGCCCCTTCAAAATGCTTGTTTTGCCACTGTTCCACGGGTTGAACGTGAGATTAGGCAGTCATTCCCTCAGAGCTAGGGCTCTGGATTTGCAAAATAAGAAACTACAATTGCATGTAGTTAAATACTTGTTGCCCTATGCATGGGTAATTAGGAACCTGCTGAAAATGTGAAGGGTACTTGGATTATCTGAAACTGTTTGTTCGGAAACAAGCTGTCTACGACACTGAGATCTGTGTCGTAGGAATATACGTGGGACAGAATGTTGCCGTTCCTAGACGCGGCCCTATGGCCAGTGGCTCCTTGAATTATTTCCGCGATTCGCGGTCGGTCGTCACGACGTGATTTCCATAGGAAATCCCAACCTCCAGCGACACTATTGCGACCTTCACAATCTGGTAACCTTGGTTACCAACAAAACTTCAGCGATCATAAGAAATGATCCTTTGCAAGTGCTCCCGCAATTCAGCTAGGGGCAATACAAATTTAAAAAAAAAAATAATAATAATGATCTTGCTTGCTCAAGCAGGAAGATCGACTTTGTTCTTCATTAACAATAAATTGTCTCGCATCTCATCTGATTCTTTGATTTTGGATTCGGTTTCAGGCTACAAAATTGTTTTTTTATGCAGACACCAGTTCAATATTCCATCAAATTTTCCCCTTTATATTGGAGGAAAGGGAGGCGATTGGAGAGGAAATTTCTACACTTTTAATTTTAATGCCTACTTTTAGAAAAGAAGGCAATAAAAGAAATTTCTCAAAAACAATGCACATAGGTTTTTTGCCATTGTTCGTAAGAAGACGAGGGATCTTAGACCGATTATCAATCCTAAGAGCCTCAACTCGTTTGTGATATATATGAAAAGATGGAGATTATTTATTTACTAAATAACTGGATTCATACAAATGTCTTTCTATAGTCTATTAATCTTAAAATATATATATGTATATATATATATATTGGATTTTTTGCCCGTTCCCGCCAAGAAAGCGAGGAACATAATTACGAAATACGTGTTAGATTTATTGAAAGGATCAGGATTTATTGTCAATACATAGAAATCTTGTTTGAAGCCAGTAGTCGGCTGTATTATTTAGAATTTGAAATTGACACTATAGAGACATGACGATTTCTCTTCCACAGATTTGCGCATACGCTCTAAACTTGCTAAAGGTGATTCTCTTTTGAAATCAAGAGTGCGAGAATGTGCAAGCTTCATAGGTTCAATTGTTTCCTCCTTTTTTCCTTCCCCATAAGCAAATTGCATTCCAGATCTCTTGAAAATGCAAAGACAATAGGCCTTCAATATTCCGGGTTATTTCGATTCGCTTATTTCTTTTAGTTTAGGCTATACATTATTAGGTCCCATGGTAGAAGAGAGCAATTTTGTAAATTGCACTGAAATGGGCTATCCGCCATTATGCATTTTCCATGAGTGTATTTGTAACTTGTTGCTAGGGAAATAAAAATAACACACAACAAAGTTACAAACAAACATAAAGATGAAATAAATTGGTGGATTTGCCAACAGCCTCATTTTCAACCATATTCTTGACACACCAATAATGTACATAACAATATCAAGAAGCTAGCCCTTGGGATGAGATTCCGGGACGTTGATTTGACGATCTCTTTTTTCTCAGCGGCATGTTTGCCGCTAAACTTCAACATTCTCATCATATTATCAATGCTCTCGAATTGTTTGCAATTATAGAAAGAGCATTGCTTACCCTTTGTAGCCAATACTGGGACATTCATATTTGTATTTATTCTGACAATAGCACCTCTCGATCAATAAGATGAGTGGTAGCGTTCCTGTCTTACATGAAATAACAGTACTACGGATTTGGTCTGAGTGTAAGAGAAGTTTTAGATATCACCCTCCCATGTTGCAGGCACAAACAACAAAGTTGCCGATGCTTGTCAAGAAGGGATATGAATAAAGAATTACGTACATTTCCACATATTTTTCTCTTATTGTTTATGTCAATTTCTACCCTGACATTGATTTGTTTGCTTAAAAAGATAATAATCAAGTTCTGAAATACGCTTCTTGGAAGGCGTGAACCCTGCCCAAGCTGCTTTCAAACGCATGGAAAAGCTTCTACCCGGACCTCCGGGGGACTTCTCCGTTCGGGGAAGTTTGATACATGAGCATTTATTGTAGTCGATGCTTTTTTCCGTTTCATGGGCATTCTATTCTCATTGGCCGGTATTCTCGAAGGGTGACTAAAGTTAGTAGGCCTACTAAATACGTATTTAGTCACCCTTGCTATTGTCTCGAACAATAGAAAGGGCTACTAAATACGTATTTAGTAGGCCTACTAACTTTAGTCACCCTTCGAGAATACCGGCCTTTATAATTTCCACCCTTTGGCCTTTGACTTATTTTTAGGATTCTTCACAAGTAAGGAGCAGACCTAACCCGCCTGACATTTCTTTAGCGCCTTTATGGAAGGCGCAGCCGTCGTTCTCGACCCGACCTGCTCATGTTAGTGCAGTAGCGGACGCAGACCGATGTCATACAATGAAAGTAACTGGCCCATGCATAAACATAATAGAACCGCTTTTGTCCTCAGACAATTGGGCCCGAGAAATGCATTCAATTCGGATCTCTTGGATCCACATCTGAAGTGGTCCCATCCCTGTTTTTAATACTCTCAGGAAACACTAGTTTTCGCTCGAACGGCCAACCGATACCAAATCTACATAGTACATCTCGTCGCTTGGGTAGTCTCGGCCGACGTTGAACTACAGCCAAAGTTTCAGAATCGGATTCAAACCTACTCGCCCAGTCATAGCATGGACAAGGAACAACAGCTAGATGGTACGAATCGGGCTGGAAGCAATTTCGGAAGTTGGTGTAGTGAATGGAAAGCTAATCCTTGCTCACCATCTTGAGTTGATATAGCAAATGACAATTCAACTGGCAAAGCTTATTCTACCATTTATTCATACCGATCAGCTCTATCTTTCGCCATCTATAAATTGAGGGGCATTTAACGGGTCGAAGCCCCCTTGTTATTCGTTTCATGAAGGGGATTTTTAATTAGAATCCTCCTTAACCATGTTAACCAAAATACTGTAGTACGTTGATGCATCTCTTGTTTTAAACTACATTACATCTTTACAACAGAATCAAGAGTTAACATTTATTCCAATTAGCTAGTCAAAAGCTGTTATCTTTGATGACTCTTGTTTCCGCTAAGCGGTCTCAAACTCTTTAGTCTACATACCTCTTCCTGTTCAATCAAGGAATATCATGCCGTGTTCTACTTAACAGAGTTACAAACAACGACTTCGT
Source organism: Paracentrotus lividus (assembly GCA_940671915.1). Lineage (NCBI taxonomy): Eukaryota > Metazoa > Echinodermata > Echinoidea > Camarodonta > Echinidae > Paracentrotus > Paracentrotus lividus. The sequence goes on along the minus strand of CALNVZ010003467.1, from coordinate 47,876 downwards.
TTAAAAATAGTTTGACGAATCAAACAATTGAGTTTTCATAAACATAAAAGTAAGATTTGTGTAATTACGACCCTATTGGCATGATTGGAATACTTTAAGCTTCCTGCCCCTTTGAGGGAGGCAAACAAGAACCCAGACTTGTTCTACTTCAGTCAGAAACGGGTGACCACCAAGGTGCATCAGTATTGCGTTTTTCGGATATTGATATATCAAGCCCATAGCTATCGTGGCAGTAGCGGACGCAGACCGGAGTCACACAATGAACTTACCGGGTCCATGCGTACACATAATAGAGCCGCTTTCGTCCCCAGACAAATAGGCCCCGAATTACATTCAATTCGATGTTCTTGGATCCGCGCCTGCGTAGTGCGGTAGTTTCCTCCGCATTTCTCGCGGAGCAACTCTTAGTGATATCAAATTTTTTGCTAACTGGTCGAATGTCGGCACATTTGAGCAATTCTATCATAAATCCATTGACGGAAATCCTTTTCAATCTGCTGTTCATTTCAATAATAAATTTTATAATCAAATGTAAAAAAGTGAATTCACTGTGATGACAGTCAACTTCGTTGACCCGAGTGTGTAAGTACACACAGTTCTATGATTAAGAACAGTTGAAACTTAAAAAATAATAATAATAAATGAATGAAATTAAATAAATAAATAAAATGATATAAACGCCAATAAGGTTAAATCCCATTCGGGAGGTTTGTTTGGTTGTGAAGATAGGTTTCATCCTTCATTAAAGTGACACTCGCTGTGTTTTCTTCCAATCGTTTTTGCTCTATTGGAGGTCAACTTCTGGCTTCATGCTTTGAACGATGCTAACCCTCTGAAGACTTGTATGAGATATTATGTAATAGAATTACTAAATTATGCGAATTATAATGAAGTATAATTATAATTCTATTAATAATAGCGAAATACAAGTCGAGGAGGGTCCCACCTGCACCCGCCCTTGGCATATCCTTTTCTCAGATGTTATCTGATATTATTATGCCTTCCTGGTACTGGATTTTGCAGAAGTTGACTGTTTTGATCATTAAAGATGCTGCGCTTATTTGATCGTAGTTAATCACTGATTGGAATTGATCCTATTATATTGATCTATTTTGATTGATTGATTCACGTTGTGATAATGACGTGACGCAGAATTGTTACCTTTGGATCCTTTGAAAAGATGAATACCTATTCAGAACCCCGCTCTTTTATAGCTGTGTGGTGACCTACCTCATTTGAATTTTAATTGCTTTTAATTCTTTTGTGTGAAGCACTGCCTTAGCACCTGGAATATGCTAACCCTCCTCGACTTGTATTTCGCTATTATTAATAGAATTATAATTATACTTCATTATAATTCGCATAATTTAGTAATTTTCTCCTCGCGGCTTTGAGGCGATATCAAACGAATCCCGCTCCCGAGATCTCCAGGGCTTGTAAGGGAGACCGGGGACAAATGTAACACGGGGCAATTGTAACAGGGGCTCCCATTCCTAGCAGAAACACGCTATAAGCTTAAAATTTGTAGAGGGCATGCGTATTTCATCGCTCCACATGCTGTATGAGTATTAACAGATTTAACGGTTCGTGGAACTTTCTACAGCAGAAAAACCGTTTTTTGAGCAGTAAAGTAATATTTCACATTACCCATTGTTTTTCTTCTGAACAAATATGTAGATGAGCTACGGCTGTCATTTTTATATATTTAGAAATTATGTTCTTAGGCCATATTTTGCTAACGTTTCAACGATAAATACTTAAGGTCACATGTCATGAGTTGGGTGAAAAATGCGTTACATGTCCAAAAAATTGTAGAAATGTACATTGTCACAATCAAACATCTCTAGTTTCTTAGTAGTAAGTCAGACACGTATAAAAGTATATATATATTGAAAGCAGAGATTAAAAGGAGGATGATTAACATTTTTTTGTGCCTGTATAAGGTGTGTCATAAAAGCTATACAGAGTGATACATAAAAAAAATGGTTTGAAAAACTTCACAATTTTACCGGCGAATAATTTCTTGATCTTTTCACCAAATGAAATGAATCATCATCGATTGTGTAAGTAAGAAGCTATGCTTCTAAAAAATGTAAACTTGTAATACAAAATTATTTTTTTCTAACCGCGCTACAGGGTGTCAAAAAAGAAGAAAAATAGTGCAAAAAGGGCAGAAATCCTGTCTTTTACACTTGGATTTCAACTCAAACAAAGTTTATTGCAAAAAATATGTTTCCACTTAATTGTGATTTTACATGGATGCAAAGAAAAGGGCAAAAAAATGACAATTATTGTTATAAAATTGCATGTGACAATTTTTGATGCCTGCAATGCATTGTCTATGAGGATGTGTGCATTAAGTTTGTTTTGATTGATTAATTAATTGATTAAATGACCTTTGAAAAATCTTCTTCGCGTTTATCTAGAACCACATAAATACCCAAGAGAATGACATATCACTCAACCCATAAGACCAATTGGCTGCAAAGATATAACTCAGCAAACAATAAGAAAGTAAGAAAAATGGGAATTCCCTATGCTTTAACATGTGCCTCCACCGTATTATCCTCCACTGTAGGATCCTCCACCCCTTACCCTACTCCACTAAAAGTATCTTTGTATTAAAACTATGAGCATAACGAAGCTGAAACTTCACAGACATGTAGCCTGATAAATTATCTACAATAAGAATTATTGCACAGCTTATGACTGTACATCATTTTCATGCTATGCGAAAAATGTGATAATTTTCCCTCCAAAATGTAACGCCTCCACCCTTTTACAATACCCCAACTTGTGACACATGGCCTTAAGCTAAGATAAAAAAAAATTCTCTCCAAATATGGTCGCCTCTGTCAGGGGCAATTGTAACAAGCTGTTACAATTGCCCCTGAAGGTCTGTTTCTGTTAAAATTCAAGTAACTCCCGTAGGAACTCGCGCGGTATTAAGCAGCTTTCCGCTACATCAACACCAAGCTAATATAAACACAACACAAAAAGAAAGTTCCCCCTATTTCAAATATCAATAAACTTTTAAAAAGGAGGAGTTACAAAAATCTAATTATATGTCCATGTAGGGAAGTTAATTAGCTACTATGGGACCGAATTTTAGGAAATATCATGTTGTCATGCTTCAGTGAGTAATGGTTGAATGCAAAAATGTCATTTTTTTGAAGTTCGCAAGCCTAAAATCACAACTTTGATTCAATGATATCGGACCAATTTTTAAATTTTAAACATTTCACGCATCAGAATGTAAGCAAAACGTGCTTCCAAACATACGGAAAGGACATTTGTGTAAAATTTCACGGTTGAGTGAGCATGCAGCAAAAAATGCCAAAACTGCGATTTTTACATTTTATCCATTTTAAAATTGATCAATTATGATGGGATTCATGTCTAGGAAGAGTTTTTTTAAATTTTGCAAAAAAATTAAATCAATTCACGGTTGAATGAACACCATAAAATACCATGTGAAAAACACTAAGTAAGTATTCTTACCATTTTGTACACTAAAAATCATGTGAATATCTGTTTTTGTATTATTTTTATGATCGGTGCACGTGTGTACATAATCATATTGCATTTATTAAAAATTTCATGCTTCAGTGAGCATGTGGCACTGGAAAAGCTGTTTCTTAATTTAGAGACCAAAATTAAATTGCTTACTTTGCTTAACCATAACAATTCGTTTGAAAGTGTTAATTTGATTTCATTTTCGCAAAAATCCCGACTTTTCATGCATCAGTGAACACAAGATATGAGAAAAACATGAAAAAAGGAAGAAAGTTTACGGCCCTGGCACAGCCTAATGGTAGGTCTGATTCTCAATTTGACCTAAGTTCCTTGTTAGTTAATGACTTCTTAAAGATTTGTGCCAAGTTTCAAGAATTAACTCAAAGTATAACAAACAAACAAAAAATGACAATGAAAATGGGCAATATTTGACTTCTGTCCACTTTTTGTTCAAACTCTATACGTAAACTCATTGGGGAGGAAATCAATAGTGAACAAAAGTCAAATGTTACCCATTTTTATTGTAATTTTTGCGGTCGTTACACTGTGAGTTAATTCTTGAAACTTGGCACAAATCTCTAAGAAGTCATTAACTAACAGGAACTTAGGTCAAATTAAGAATCGGACGTGCCATTAGACCGTGCCAGGGCCGCAAACTTTCTTCATTTTTTCATGTTTTTCTCATATCCTGTGTTCACTGAAGCATGAAAAATCGCGATTTTTGCGAAAATGAAAGCAAATGAATACTTTCAAACAAATTGTTATGGTTAAGCAAAGTAAGCAATTTAATTTTGGTCTCTAAATCAAAAAACACCTTTTCCAGTGCCACATGCTCACTGATGCATGAAAAATTTAATAAATGCAATATGATCATGTATACACGTGCACCGGTCATAAAAGTAATACAAAAACAGATATTCATATGATCTTTAGTGTACAAAATGGAAAGAATACTTCTTTAGTGTTTTCACATGGTATTTTATGGTGTTCATTCAACCGTCAATTGATTTGTTTTTTTTTTTTTTTTTGCAACAGTTAAAAACACTCTTCCTCGACATGAATCCCATTATATTTGATCAATTTTACCATGGCAAAGAAGTAAAAATCGCAGATTTGGCATTTTTGCTGAATGCTCACTCAACCGTGAAATTTTACGCAAATTTCCTTTCCGTATGTTTGAAAGCATGTTATGCGTACATTCTGATGCGTGAACTGTTAAAAATCTAAAAATTTGGTCTGATATCATTGATTCAAAATTGTGATTTTAGGCTCGCGAACTTCAAAAAATGACATTTTTGCATTCAACCATTGCTCACTGAAGCATGACAACATGATTTTTCCTAAAATTCGGTCCCCTGGTAGCTAATTAAATTCCCTATATGGACATATAAACTCCTCCTATTAAAAAAAATATTGATATTTGAAATAGGGGGAACTTTCTTTTTGTGTTGTGTTTATAACCAATCAGGGGGCACGGAGCATTTTTTTTAGTGGAGGGGCTGAGCAGCAAGGGGGTGTGTGGGGGGGGGGGGCTGAACAGGCTAAAAAGCACAAATGTATGGTCATTTGTCCGTTTTTGTACACGTTTCCTGACGAAAGTGGGGGAGGGGGGCTTAGAAATGAGAATTGCATAACGTTGAACGTATCTGTCAATCATTTATTTCATTTACAAGGGAAAATAGCCTTATTTAAAGTCTCAGACATGAGAATTAAATTACTTTGAACATATCTGTCCAATAAGTTTTGTTGAAAAGGCTAAGAAATATTGATTTAGTCCGAACAAATGGTAAAAAGGATGTCTTTAATTTGTTTATCATTTGTTTCATTGTCATCAGAGCCTCAAGCTGTTTTTTTTTTTTTTTAATTTAATAATTTATATCACTTTACTAGAAACGAAAAAGTAAACAAATACGAAGATAGTGAACATTAGGTTCTTTAAATGCCAAAATTGTAAATAGGAGTAGTCTCGTCGATAAGCTCAAGCATCAGAACATCATAACTTTGAATGAATTGTCAATTATAATGCTTTACAAAAACAAAAGGTAACCATATCTATAAGCTCAGATATGAAAATTAAATAACTTTGAACATATCTGTCCAATTCGTTTTGAAATATTAGAAATATTGATTAGTCCGAAAAAAGTGCCTTTAGTTTTTTTTTATCATTTGTTTCATTGTAATCAGAGCCTCAAGTTTTCTTTTTATTCTTGTTGTTTTAATAATTTATATCACTTTACTAGAGAACTTCAGAGCTTTATAAGTTTGAATGTCTAGTCAATAATAGTGCTTTGTTTACAATTACAAAAGGTAACCTTATCTATGAGCTCAAACATGAGAATTAGACATTAGATAACTGTGGACATATAATTTGATTTGATTTGATTTGATTTGATTTGTCGAGTGTACATGGTATAAAACAAAGAAGCACTGACAGGATAGCCATGAAATCCGAAAAGGCTTATTTTACAGGATCCTATAAAATGAGAAAGAGATTACGGACCCCCCCCC
>CALNVZ010003467.1:26415-41046 GCA_940671915.1 Paracentrotus lividus | reverse complement strand
CTGATTTGTTCTATAAAAAAACAACACACACATAAAAGAGAGAAAGAACAGAGAGGAAGGGAGGGAAATGGAGAGGAGAGAGAGAGAGAGAGAGAGAGGGGGGAGGGCAGATAGGAAAGTAAAAAGGTAAAGATGGAGTGAAAGAAGAAAAAGAAAAGACAGAAAGAAAGAAGAGGGAAGAGAGAGAGAGAGAGAGATGGGAGCCCTCATAAAAGATAAAAATATATTTCAATATGATACCTCAAATTATATGTCCAATACATTTTGTCAACAGGCAAAGAAATTTTTATTTTGCCAGAAAAAAGTGGCGTAAATTTTGAAGATTGATTTTACTAAAAAAAAAAAAAAAAATGCAATGTTTACTTCTTATCACAAATGTATCACTTTATTTTGAAAAAGAATGTGTTAAAGTCAAAAGGCGTATTCCATCATTTATATAAACACAAAAGAAATGAAACATCCGGCCAATTAAGTGCCTATTATCAACCCAACGTGTGTTGTACCGGATGTGTCTTTTGAATAATTAATTCAAGATCAGTCATATCCAGGGACGGGGGGGGGGGGCATGACATCATGGTCCCCGCTATACAAATGGAGCGGCATTAAAAACAAATCCTGACGAGCAAGGCATGTCGACATGTACAGTACATCCTAAGTTTAGGATAAAGTTGCAGCCCTAAAAATAAAGATAAATTTGGAGCTCAATCTGGCGTCCCTAAGTTTAAAATCAATTTGGCACCCCTTAACTGCAGGTCAAATCAACGCCCCATGAGTCTCAGATCAATTCGGCGTCCCCTAAGTTTCTGATCATTTTGGCGCTCCTACAATTTGAGCTCAATTTGGCGCCCCTACGCTTAACCCTAACTAGGCCGGGGTATTTTTGAGTTCTTAGAGCCAGGGAGGGGCCTTAAGATCTCGACCGTCGACTGCGCGATCGCGCTGAAAATTGGCACGCACGTCCCCTGTTGCGTAATCTCCGTAACTGCATCATAATTTTTTTCAGAAAAGCGCTTCGTTGTAATTATATATGCTAATTATGCATGAAACCTATTTTGGCTCTAATTCTCTAAATGTAGCTCTTAAAATGCTATTTTTTGTACAAATATTCCTTATAGCATTCCTAATAAATGTACCTGAAAAATTCCCATATTGCGATCCATTTCTCCCAGGTCCCCCCCCCCGGCCTTGTTAGGGTTAAGGTCGATTAGGCGCCCCTTTAAGTTTAAGTTTTATTTCGCCCCTAAATTTAAGGTCGATTTAGCGCCAAAGATATATTTATTTTCAATATCCATTAAAAAAATAACCTAGTTACGTGGAAAAAATCGAGAACAATTCACTATATTTCAACATTACCACAATTTTTTACATATGAAACGAATTCCCGATCTTAACTTTTGGCGTACGCGTCCGGAGGGGAAGAAATTATCAAATAAAGCTAGCTAGAGAGGAGAAATACGAGAGATAAAAATTGAGAATGAGAAGAAGAGAGAGAAATAGAAAGGTTAAGAGGTTAAAACAATGTTCATTATTATAGGTATAATTATATAAAACATTAGTTACATAACATAACATAACATAAATTTGTTTAGCGCAGCTTTTACATGGATATATTCAGCTGCGCTGGCTCAGAGCTCTTTTTTTTTTTTTTTTTTTTTACTATATTCTACATAATTACAATTTCCTTAACTGAATAGTAACTTTTCAATTTAGATTTGAAGATGGTTAATGATGGAGAGCTTTTTATATCAAGAGGCGGGCTATTCCATAGTTTGGGGGCAGCAAGTACAAATGCACGATCACCAAGAGTGATTTTTGTCTTGCGAAAGGGGATCTGTAACAACAATTCATCCTTGGAACTTCGCAGGCTTCGACCATGTGATTGGGTTTTAAGTTTGGGTATTTCTGATATGTACTGTGGAGCTTGACCAAATAATGATTTATATACGATTAACAAAACTTTGAATGAAATTCTTTGACGTACTGGTAACCAGTGGAGCATTCTCAGAAGGGGTGTGGTGGAACTAAACTAGACAAGTCTTGCACATGCATTTTGAACTCTTTGTAACTTTGAAATCAAAGTATCAGGCATTCCAAACAGTAAAGCATTGCAATAGTCAAGCTTATCAACTTGCATGTAGATTAAGCCTGTCGTCTTCCGATTCTCACCAGGTTATATAATTATACTTATCACGATAATGAGAGGGGTTGATTATCTGATATTTAGCTTGAACTAGATTTTTATAACTATAATGATGTAATGAAATGTAAAGTATAGGCCAAAAATGCAGTAGGTATTATAAGTTAAAAGTCCCACTTTTACTTCAAAACTTACACCTGCTTAGTCAAAGGTGCCATTGTCCAGAGGTGCGAAGCCGGCCGCTTTGATCTTTAATCCATATTTTATAGAAATAATTTGAAAGAAACAGGACCTCTTTTCAAGTGCTATTCAGTAGGCTCATTGATCGAACCGTGAGTGCTGCACACGCATTACGCACTTTGCATTGTGAATCGACTAGAAAGGAAGAAAGCGGAACTTCTGCCAAAATTACTGTTTTTCTTTACAAAATAACGCGTCTTATATTTGGTTTTGATGACTATGCCTTAAAGTGTTAGATATATAGAAAAATGTCTGCATTTTCATGTTTATATATACTACAAATCATGAATATGACCGAGTTAGATGCAAGGAGTAGTGAAAGCACAAAACATGACCAATTTCTATAATACTGTCAGTGTAAAAGAAATCGCTCCGCCACAGGGGTAACAATCGCCTTTCACAGGCATGCGCTCAAAGGGTTACACTTTGGTGCGCCAAGTCGATCTTAAATTTTGGGAAACACCAAAGCTATAGAGCACCTCCATAAATCCCCTCTTCTATACGGTCAGTGACGGTGCAGGTTCAGGCAAAAGATTCAAAAGCCACTTCCTGCTCATTATAAAGCGTCACATTTTGAATACACTAGGACTTTCTCTATAAAAGACACCGATAAAGGCATGTGTATACTATTGGGTCGCTATTTTGGGATTAACTCGGCGGCATTGATAAAGACATGACAAGTTTCTTTTGAATTTCGGGTGCTCACAATAAACTCAAAGCGGCCTAGGGTCGTCTAATTGAAAAAGGAGAAGCGCTGATCCTAATTGGGAAATAGGGTGCCATCTCACTTCGCGGAGACGTCTCCGCGACAGAATAGAAATTTCGTCTCCGCGACTGATTAATAGTATTAGAGACGTCTCCGAGACATCTCCGCGACAATTTATGGAAAAAACAAATCCGTCTCCAAAATTCAGGAGACGTCTCCGAGACGTCTCGGAGACATCTCGGAGACGTCTCTAATATTTATCCGTGAGCACAAAGTGAGATAGCACCCTTACTAAAACGGTGATAATGGTGGTATCTCACTTCGCGGAAACTACTTTGAGACGCGGTTTTGAAATTACTTGGACACGGTTTTGAAACTTGTCGCGGAATCGTCTCCGAAACGTCTCCTCAGTCCCCGCGACGTTTCATGAGTCGTGGAAACTACGTTGAGTTTCCGCGACTCATGAAACGAGTCACGAGTAAATGAAACACAATAATTAAATTTGCCAAAAAGTTCAAGGTATTATAAAATAGTACAGCAAAACCCCACCCAACCAAAAACCAAAAACAAAACATGCAGACCTAGCCTACTGCAAAATGTCAGATGTGGTCTAAAAAAGAGTATTATGACTTCTATTTACTAGATGAGTATAGCCATGTTAACGTAGAGGACGCTATTACAGAAACCTTGAAGATTGAAACTAAAGAAAAGAAGTGCAAATTTTTACGTAACTGGATAGTGCGTCCTTTAGCGTTCTTACGATATGAAAAGACGCCAAGCGTTCCCCAATCAAAGGTTGGACGAGGGATTAGCAGATCGGTTGATGAATGCACGGAGTGCGGCGAAGACGAGCCACGCCGCTCTAGAATGGGTCATTACCTTTTGGGAACGTACCTAATATAATATTTTATACCACAGTTGTCAGTTTAAAGATATATTGGGCAGGTATAAAGTAGATAAAGAACCAAGCTATGAATTGATAAAGGTTCTATAGTTCTACAGTTAAAGGGTGAAGCCCCAACAACCTAAAAAAAAAAAAAAAAAAAAAAAAAAAAAAAAAAAAAAAAAAAAAAAATATATATAACTTTTGCCCCATATCACGAATATAACAAGACAGTGGAAACTATAATATAAATGAGTCAAGCATGTCATGTTTTGTCATAATTAGCTGGTTTAAATCTTGGATCTGTCAAGTGCATAGAAAAGAAAAACAAAATGTTACAATTTCATGTGTTACAATTGCCCCGGACGTCTGTTACAATTGCCCCTGGACATGGGGCAATTGTAACACTCGACCTCTTGTTTTGAAATGGTAATGGCTTCAAAATGACTTGTTGTACATATGTCAAGCTAAGGTATGCTTATTTCATTTTATTTAGTTTTAAGCAAGTATTTAGCTTTAATAAAGTTGATAGGTCAAATTTGGAAAAAAAAAACTGTTATAATTGTCCCCGGTCTCCCCTACTTCCTTGAATATACCCCGTTTGTACTCTCATAAAAAAAGTAGGGAGACCGGGGACAATTGTAACACGGGGAAATTGTAACAGAGGCTCCCATTCCTAGCAGAAACACGCTACAAACTTAAAATTTGTAGAGGGCATGCGCATTTCATCGCTCCACATGCTGTTTCAGTGTTAGCAGATTTAACGGTTCCTGGAACTTTCTACTGCAGAAAATCGATTTTTGAGCATGAAAGTAATATTTCACACTACCCATTGTTTTTCTTCTGGACAAATATGTGGATGAGCTACGGCTGTCACTTTTACATATTTTGAAATTATGTTCTTAGGTCATTTTTGCTAACGTTTCGGACGCTGAAGACCTAAGCAGGGGCCGCGGAGCCGGGGGGGGGGCTGGGGGCTGCAGCCCCCCCCCCCCCACTTTTTCAGCCAACGTGTACAAAAATGCAAAAATTACCATACATTTGTGATTTTTAGCCTGTTCAGCCCCCCCCCACTTCGGCTCAGCCCCTCCACTTTCAAAAACGGCGATAACGCTCCGCGGCCCCTGCTAAGCTAAGATAGAAAAGGTCTCTCCAAAAATGGTCGCCTCTGTCAGGGCCAATTGTAACAAGCTGTTACAATTGCCCCTGTTCTATTTCTGTTTCTGTTAAAGTAACTCCCGTAGGAACTCGGTATTAAGCAGGATACGATTTCTTAGAAAGGCAAAGAAATATTGATTTTGTCCGAAAAAGGTGCCTTTAGTGTGTTTATCATTTGTTTCATTGTAATCAGAGCCTCAGGGTTTTTTTTCTTGTTGTTTTAATAATTTATATCACTTTACTAGAGAACTTCAGAACTTCATAAGTTTGAATGAATAGTCAATTATAGTGCTTTGTTTACAGGGACAACATCTATGAGCCCAAACATGAGAATTAAATAACTGTGAACATATAATTTGATTTGGTTTGATTTTGTTTTATTCGTCGAGTGTACATGGTATAAAACATAAAATAAACACTGACAGGATAGCCCATGAAATCCGAAAAGGCTTAATTACAATAGGATCCTATAACATGATAAAGAGATTACGGAACTTCCCCCCCCCCTGATTTTTTATTATTTTTTTTTATTATTATTATTTTTAACAAAAACACACATTAAAAGAGAGAAAGAAGAGAGAGAGGAAGGGAGGAAAAGGAAGAGCCAGAGAGAGAGAGAGGAGGGATGGAAGGGCAGATAGGAAAGTAAAAAGGTAAAGAGGGAGTGAAAGAAGAAAAGAAAGAAATAGGAGAGAGAGAGGGAGAGATGGGAGCCCCATAAAAGATTAAAATACCCAAAGGAGAGGTGTATATTCACCGTTTTGCTGGTTTTTGAGTATTTCAGTGGATTATAGAATATTGCAGTCAGACTCATTTTACAGCATGAGAAAATCATGAAAAGAAGTTAACGAACGCTTCGTTGCCCATAACAACTAGCTCCACCCACTTTGCCCACCAAGATCCGAGGAAGAACATACGTGTATCGGATTAGCGCATCGGTCAGTTGCGCATGCGCTTTACCGAACTTGCAATCGGTAGCGAGCGACACTGTTCGTGGGACTACAGGTTTGCAAAACGATATTGCACTTAGTACATGGGACTACGTCATATTAATTTTAAGGAAGGGTTGTGAATGAGTTTGACATCAACCTTTTCCCGACATAACCGTGAGAAAACATATAAGGAAAAGATATTTCGGACAGTGTTTCGAAATAAAATAATTAATTTCATATTATAAACACTGAAAACCTAACCTCGTCCGTCAATGGACTGACTAGCTTTAAAGCTAGTTGGTCAAGACGGATTAGTTTTAAAGCTAGTCTTTCATGTTAGTCCGTCGAGATTGACCAGCATACAACTAAATCTACATCTCTCAACTAGACTGACGAGCTTTAAAGCTCGTCCGTCAAGCTTGATGCTAGTCCGTCGATGCGACCGACTAGGACAATAAAATCAGCTGGGTGGACCCAGTTTACCCTTAAAATGACTGACTAGCTTTTGATACAAATAGTTGCAATGTCGTTTCAATGTACCTTCTCTGTTTATTCTGTTTCCGAGCATAATCAAGTTGATACATTCTGAAACAAAGGTTGTTTTAGCTTGACAATCTGAAAGCTTCCGAGACATAACATCTATCATGACAAATTTGCAATTCACGAGTACCGGTAGATTACAAATATTGTTCTCCATTCTTCAATTACAGGCTAATTGAAAACATTGTTACTATAGAACTCAAGAACCCGGTATTTCTTACAGATTGCTGGTGAATGCCCGGCTTAGCAACAACAATGAATAGAAGTTGGATACAATCAACATTCTCAAACAAAGGTTGTTTTGGCTTGACAATCTGAGAGCAATACGATAGCCGAAATAACGTCAATCGTCAAGTATGCCATTCACGAGTAGGTTAGAAATATTGTTCCATTCTTTAATTACAAGCTAATTGAATACTTCGTTACTATAGAACCCATGAACCGTCTATTCTATTATAGATTGCTGGTAAATGCCCGGCTTAACAACAGCAGTGAATAGAAGGTGGTACAATTGATTGAATAACATGCGCATTGTGAAAAGGACATCACTGTTAGCTGCATTATCTGTATGTGAATTCCATTTAATGTTACTGTACAACTGTACAGACGCACACTTGATATACCCCGTAAAGCTTAAGATTTTGATTTTAATGGCGATCTCCTTCCTGTGACATGACTGTGTGAGTACTCTTTTTTAATTCCTTATGTTTCAGTTCACAGTTGACAAAGATTAATGCTATAATTACCAACGCGAAAAATTATGTCTTGCCAAATCAATTATAAATTGTGTGTATTTAAAACGATAGTAACAATCACATTGATTTATGAAAATTGAAATTTAATTCTAATAATAAATGTAGGCGCCACTTTTCTTTTAGATTACTTGTATCTGAAAGAAAAGAGTATTGGATTAGAGACACGACTTTGGGATTCTGAAGTGACACTCAAGGACAAGTGTATACGCCGAAAATGCAAAAGCAGGTAGGCCTACAACAAAAAGTCATGATGATGCAAGCCATGGCGGCGACCCCTGGGCCCCGTGCCCCCATTATTTGATAATTGCCATAAAGTTAACTAATAGTGCCTCCTGTATTAATTCCTGTTTTCTGATTTATATCATCATAATAAAATGTTGTTGTTGTTTTTTTTTTTTTTTTGCTCAAATTCTTGTAACAAAATGCATGTTTTTAATCGTATCTTAATAATGTCTTCTAATATTTCAGATTTGACGTCTCTGACAAGCTGGTGAAGCCATGTTAACCTCGTCCGTCATGCTAGTCTGTCAAGACAGCAGCCAGAACATCGCGGCAGAAAAGCACGACGGACTAGTCCGTCAAACAGTCGGTCATGACGGACGAGCTTTAAAATTAGTCTGTCACGAACGACTAGCTTTAAAGCTGGTGTATAGTGTTGGGAGAAGGAAAAATTTAATTTAGATTCACAGTTAGATAATATGAAAGACTGAATCCTATAACTGTAACAAAGAAAGTTATATTTCATGGAATCTCGTTTTAATGTCTTTATTTCACGATATTATAGTATAAAAAAGATAAGTCGGGGATCCGACTTATCTTTGTGTGAGCTAGGCGTTCACATGGAAAACCAATGGGGATTCTCTTGTGTGGGTGATACACACAGACCGCTTTGCTCCATTCATGCGAGGAGTTCGGGGGACGGGACAACCCAGCAAAGGTCTCAAAACCGTTACAAATTGTGTTTGGATTCAAACATTTCACCGAAATTCGCTGGAAATCGTGAAAGGAATATCACAAAACTTCTCACACATGTCTTTTATTGCAATGTGAACAACATGAGACTATATTCAATCGGTTTTATGCCGATTTTTTTTTGTTACCAAAACTATACACCAGGTTTAAAGCTAGTCTGTGATGACCGACTAGCTTTCTGGAAAGCTAGTCCGTCGTGGCCGACGAGCATTAAAACTAGTCCGTCTTGACGGACTAGCTTTCAAGCTAGTCCGTAGAGACGGACGAGTTTTAAAGCTAGTCCGTAATAACCGGGATGTGTTGAAGGAAAGCTAGTCCGTCGTAACCGACTAGTTTTAAAGCTAGTTTTCAGTGAAGTGTCGTTCTTGGGCAATGGTGGGAAAGATAAAAATTAATTAGTTATTTTAATTTTTTTTCTTTCCTTTTGGAAAGCTTCGTTAAAGCCCAGATTAAACAATTTGAATACAGCTTTTAAAGCGATATTATTTTTATCATAAATAAGAAGAACTCTTACTAGTAAAAACAGTAATTCGATTGGTTTCATTTGGTGGAGTTTAAAGCGAGATATCTTTGTTCAACCGAGGCACTTCCGTAGCGGTTTTGCAGTATAAAAATTGTCTATATTATGCAAATTAGGCAGACGGCGCGAAAGCTTTGGCGATTAACTGAGTTGTACACGTTTTGAAGTTTTTTTCGTCCTGGAAGTTTTTTCTCGTACGGTGCTATTTTTTTATCCTATTGTTTATTGCCGTACAACTCTAAACTCCTTAGTAGAATACGGGCCTTATTGTACTTCTTCAGAGCGAATATTTCTTTGAAAAGGTAGTTGCTCGTCACAATTAAGAAAATAAAGTGAAAAACCGTGCAAAAGACAAGAAAGTCTATGGGCGCGTTAGCTTTGAGTATGGTAGCGCCCTCTATCCCTTAAGTTTATAACTAGAACTGATATGAAGTTTAGATTGAATTGGCACCGTACATGTATGATTTAGGTCAATTTGATGTCCCTGGGTTTAAAATCAAGTTGCTTTCCCTTACTTTCAGGCAGCGGCGCCTCCGTGATCGGGAGTGGGGGGGGGGCGGTGGTGATAGAGCGGAATAATTTGCCATCTTTTCGAGATCTCGTTTGACATGTACACAAGGAGAGTTTTTAATACCCATATAGGAGAGGCGGTGAAATGGATTTGACAGGGAGGGGTGCGAATAGAATAATGTCTTGAATGTATGTTTTAGCTTACGGTGGCCTAGCTTGATCACTGTTTATTAATGGAAAACAATAATGCGAGCGCGAAGCGAGAGCCGAAAAATTGAAGCTAAAAATTGGAGAAACTTGGGCATTGGAGAAAATGGAAAAATTTGTGCATTATACATCTTATACTGTATAGTATCCGCGAGTGCAAAAAAAAAAAAAAAAAGATATAGTAGAGGCGGTGGAACGGATTTGAAATTGGGGTCACGATGGTATAGGGCACTTTTTTCTGAAGAGAAGGACACTTTAGATCAGAGGCATAGACCTAAAGAGAAATGTATTCAGATAGGGAGGGGGTACGAAGAAAATTTGTCTTTGAATGTATGCTTTTAGCTAATGGCTGCCTTGATTACTGTTCATTTTAGTTATGGAAAAGGTAATACGAGCATTGTGCATTACAGATCCTATACAGCGCGTCCCAAAAAAAAATGTCCCTCTGATTGGGCGCTAAATAACTTCAATAACAAAGAATTATTACCAATTCCATATGCATATTTTGAAAGCCCACATATAACTGCGATTCTTGTGAAAATTTCAAACGTTTCGCTTCATTGGTTTTGAATACACAGGCTCTTTTGTAAAAGTAGTCATTTTTAGCCCATTCCAAGTTTGATGAAAAGGAATACATTACAAAAATGCCATTCATTATTCTGTGCTTAACTTTTATTTCAGTTTAACAACACTGATGTTCATGCTTTTGTTTTCAAGGAGCAATGCCATATATTTTATTGGCCATGAGTCTAGACTAGTTCGCGTTTTTAGTCTCGAGAGTCGTGGAGATGTCTCCTGAGTCTCTGGAGAAGTGTGTGGAAATTGAAAAAAATTAATTGAAAAAATTAATTTTTCCAGTCGTAGCTGCAGTCAGCCTGACATCGCTGATACTCTTTTGTTTACTAGTGATACACAAAATCGGTCTCAACTAGTTTGCGGCTCCAGTCTGTCCAGTCTTGAAGATGTCGCTGCAATGTCGTCCGGGTCTCCCGGGAGTCGCCCCAAAAATCCTTCAAAAGACTTTGAAAAAAGCCTTGCTTACTTGTAATAAAAAGTGGAAAAATGTGTTGGCATTTTTTCACAATCTTTTAATTGAATTTTGAGGCGACTCCCTGGAGACCCAAAAGACGTCGCGGCAACATCTTCAAGACTGCAGAGACTGGGGTCGCAAACTAGTCGAGACCAATTTTATGTATCACTAGTAGACAAAAGAGTATCGGCGATGTCAGGCTGACTGAAGATACGACTGCAAAAACTAATTTGTTAGACTTCAATTTCCACACACTTCTCCGGAGACTCAGGAGACATCTCCAAGACTATCGAGACTCACATCGCGAACTAGTCTAGACTCATGGCCAATAAGATATGGCATTGCTCCTTGAAAACAAAAGCATGAACATCAGAGTTGTTAAACTAAAATAAAAGTCAAGCACAGAATAATGAATGGCATTTTTGTAATGCATTCCTTTTTATCAAACTTGGAATGGGCTAAAAATGACTACTTTTACAAAAGAGTCTGTGTATTCAAAACCAATGAAGCGAAACGTTTGAAATTTTCACAAGTCACAGTATTAGGTGGGCTTTCAAAATATGCATATGGAATTGGCAATAATTCTTTGTTATTGAAGTTATTAAGCGCCCAATCACAGGGACATTTTTTTTGGGACGCGCTGTATAGTATCAACGAGCGCGAAGCGCGAGCCCAAAATTTAAGCTCAAAGTCGAGTTATCTGTGCATGATATTCCGTTTTTAGTATCCATTTTGAAGATACATTCTTCACATGCTTTGTTAAATAAAAGCGATAGAAAACACATCCACAATCTCTGTGGGCTGCAGGTCCCAAGCCCCTCCACTAACCTAGCCCGCACACAATTACATTGATGTTTTTTGACCGTCGACGGCACCCTTTCCCAACGTTTGTCCCCAGGACCATTCTTGGTCACGTGTGTGACCGAAATTATGCAAAATCTTGACTTTAATTGGCTATAACTCTAACATTTTAAAAAATATACTGATTTAATGTTTATATCATGCTGATATATTTTCTTGGCTATCATTTGTAAATATTTTTTTATATTTAAAAAATACATGTTCAAGGTCAGAGGTCAAAAGAAGTGGGTCACGTGTGTGACTTCACAGAACGGCATGATTTTGAAAGTTCAATTTCATTTTGAAATTGCTGTGAGTTTTAAAATGATGAAATGTTATTATTGCTGTGAGATATGCAATATGGACCTGTTAACCAAAAAATACCACTGGGTAGGAGTCATCTCTGAAATTTCTTTTTTTATCTATTATTTTATAGCATGATGTCGGGTCACGTGTGTGACATTTTTAGTGGGTCACGTGTGTGATCTATGGCAAATTGTACAGAAAAATGAATATATTATGTATTATGCAATAAATGTACATTTTGAGCAATTACTATATCCGCTGTGGTAAAAAAATTATGAACTCAACCCTAGTCGGTCAATGGGGTGTTTTGGTAGCTGTCAAGACTGAGGGAGGGGCGGGTAGGGAGGGGGGCCATGATGCCCCCTATAAAATCTTGGCTGTTGATCGCGCGAGCGCGCCGAAAAATTTGCACGATGGTAGTGTGTGATGTAACTACAAGAAAGCACTGTTAATTTTCCCATAATAATAATTATTTATTTATAATTTATTTCATATGAATTAATTATGCTGATTTACGCATTGCATGAAGTCATAATTTTTGTTCTAATTGACAAACTACAGGTTCTGTAATGCTAATTTTGTGTTTGCATAATCTTATAGGATTCCTAACCATTGTACTTGGAAAGAAATTTGATATCGAACTAAATTCCTTGTGTATTTCATTGTTTTATGAATTTCTTATGTATTTCCTTGTTTTTTTTTTCAACCTTTTGTTTTGTTTGTTTGTTTGTTCTTTATGTTGTTGTTGTTTTTTTTCGCAAAAATTATTGCAGAACCATTTTGGAGCATAATAATGCTAAAATAAACTAGAATTTTAATTCGTCATGGGGACGAATTAGGTGGTCTGTCTCTCAGTCTGATCAGCACATTAACGATAGGGAATTTGTCAGCTACATGTTCATTAAATAAAATCTGGAGTGTTATCAATCTCGGATCAGTTTTTCGTGAGCTAATATATATATTTCTAGTAGTATATGATTTTGTAAACGGCATTTCCTTTGCAATCATTTTGGCCTTCATGATGGAGAATGTAAAATGCGCGGCACACGCGCGCGTGAAAATTTTGACGCGCTGTAAGCTTTCCTTATTATCGGTCGTATTCAAGTTGAAAATGGCTATCAAAATGTTCAGAATTTAATGCGCTCTTACACGTGTAAGTCTCAAAAAAAAATCGGTAAGCTACTTTTAAGGATGGTATTGCCAATTATGAGCATATAAATTTTATGAAAAAATGTCGATATGTGTGAAAGCTAACAAGGACAATCCTTGTCAATATATAGAAAAAAATTGAAAAAAAAAATCATGGCTAATCGATGAACAGTGTTCACTATCATAATTTCATGAGGTATAGCAAAAATGCGCCCGCGCGAGCGATTATTAAGTCTTCCGTAATGGGTTATGGCCAGAGTAGATAATACTTGTTAGCTTACAAAATAAGGAGGTCGATATGGAGATATATATCATATGGGGATCTAATGGGGTATACATAAAAGGTATTTTGAATCAAAAGAAATATTTATGAATACTTTGAGTACGGATGGCCTTTTACCTGGGGTGTTATATCAATCAAATCTTCGGAAACATCCAAAACATATACCAGGGTAAAACGGCACACCCAACAATCACACACATTCACTTCCATCTTATTGGGTATACTTGGGATCTGGTTAGATGTAACGGGACTAAAGGAGAAGAAGACTGTAGGCTAAAATATTGAAATAGTTCAAAGATTAATTAGAAAACATTATACGACAATCGCCCACTAGTCTACGAAAGCACACCCTCCCATACGAAAACACACAAGCAAAACCAGTCCAACCAACACTTGCGTTGAAAAAGGTATTCCACAAAAAAGTAAAGTCACAACACACTCAGCGCGACTACACCCGACCCCTACTCTACTCACCTACTGTCATTTTCACCACATTCCTCTAATACCTCTAAACTCCTTAGGCTTATTTTGTTGACTCAGGTTTTTTTCTTTCTGGTTTGGGTGGGAAATTCCTTGTTTTCCTTAAATATCATACATTATTAACCCGCACTCATTTGATCTTGGGAAAAATCAAGTTCGGATAACATACTGAAACTCATATATGCAATCAAGAGTATTAGCTATTAAAACCAAATAAACAAATCGCACTACAATACAACGACAAATCACTAGCATCTACACACATATAAATCAGGCACAGCAATATACACAACTGTGCTTAACCAACTAACTACACACACAACACAAGCAAGATACCAACCCAACACACCTACACATTAGGTATAAAAAATACAAGTTACAAGACTTGCTTTACTAAAATATATTTTTCACAATAAGGTTATTTTAAATTTATTATTTTTATTACTTGAATTAGAAATGTGGAATTGAATATCCACAAATGTAAACGAGAAAGGGACGGACTGATATAAGAAACGGAAGGGGTAGGATAGATGGATGGGTAAAAGGTTGTGGGGGGGGGGAGGAAGTGGGTTGCATAATGTCAATATATGATTTTGAATGGTATTTTCAAATTAACATTTTTCCATTCTTCTTCATCCTGTTCACATCTACAGATCAATGATACAATAAGATGGGAGTGGAAGTTGGTGTGTGTGTGTGTGTGTGTGTGTGTGGCAGGGTGGTGTTGGGGATTGATAAATGACAGAGAGAAAGGACTGGTATTCAAAACATCCTTTTAACTCTTAATTCATTGATCATCATGATATTCATATCAAACTTATTTTGTAAGCTACAAGTAATTTACTGTCCAAAATTGGAAGGAAAAATCCTGCGCAGGCGCATTTTCTACTCTAACTTAAGTGAACACTGTTCATCGAAGCATGTTTTTTTTTTCAATTTTTTCATATCATATGAAGGGTTGGTCCTTTAGGCATTCCATAAAG
>CALNVZ010003464.1:26044-48573 GCA_940671915.1 Paracentrotus lividus | reverse complement strand
TAAAATAGCCTATTACTTGTTAGCAAAAGTCGAAATACACTAGTCTTTCTAAACAGAAATTCCATCATATTTGATCGAATACACCACGTAAAATTCACAAAAGTTTTTAAAATGTTGACCCAGTGCTCACTCAACCGTAAAATTTGACCATGAACTTTGTATTGTATGTTAGGGCACAATTGTGGCATGTTTTTGACAAGTGAGATGTTGAAAAATTTTAATATTGTTCCGTATCATTTATTCAAAGTTGTGATAATCGACGTGCGAATTCCAAAAAAATGACATTTTTGCATTCAACCATTACTCACTGAAGCATGACATGATCCATCCTAAAACATAAGTCACATGGTTGCTAATACAATACCCTACATCAACATATAATGAGATTTTTTTTCAATTCCTCCTGGTTCAAAAATTATTTATATCTGAAATAGGGGGAATTTACTTTTTGTGTTGTATTTATATAAAATAGTTATGATGGGTCTCCTACCCCCGACCAAAAATAATAATAAAGCTGCGCTTCGCAGGGTTAAACAAATATATATGGCCACGCTCTTCTTGCCTGGACAGGCTGGCCTTTCAGGTTGCACAGATGCACGATTTCAGACTTATCCCGAGCTCATTAGTGCAACACCGCGCAAAATAGCGCTAAAATGACTCGGGTTGAGATTTCCTTTAGATTAGCGCGATCTTCTTTGATCGCGCTAATTCATTGGATCACAAATAGCGCATTATTTAGAATAGCTCGAGCTACTGCAGAACCACCTAAACTAGGGGGTACTCTAAGAATCCGGAATGAGCATACGTGTACGATTTACCGCCAGAGTGGGGGGGGGGGGGTATTTACAAAAGAAATCAAGAGTTTTCCGCAAAAATCTGTCATTTTGAAGCAATTTTGCCAATTTGAGAAATAGGCCTTTCCAGCAGCGCATAAATACAACGAGACTTTTCTGATTTCCATAACTTTTTTTTTTGTTCAAAACCGATTTTTACAACAACAACAAAAAAAACAGTTTATGTACATTGGCCCTCTTGTTTTACTCCTTCCTAAAAGATTGGGATTCTGTCATCGTGTACGATTCCCTTTAACGAAAAGATTCTGTCAGTCATTGTCATGACAGTAGTTAAAGTGTTCAGTAGTTAAAGGAGTGTGGAAGAAAAAAAAAAAACTCTTACCAACTTATTTGCTCATATCGTTAAAAATTAAAAACGTGTTGATCAGTAATATTACTTTTTTTGGACGGTTAGAAAATGGATTTGAAAGTTGACATGATCTCTGAGAGAGCATATTTCTTCTGTGAAGTCTTGGCCTGGCTTGCTGATTGATGTGGTATAGGCCTACCTTGTCATCAGTCGTGGGCGTCTCATCCTTACGCGTCTGTGGGTGTACTGCCAATTCAAAGTGAAACATGTAGGACATTATATATTATCATAATCCAATCAAATCAACTTTTATTTCCATTAAAAAGTAATGCAAATTTGGGATGCAATTGACAACAATGACATAATGTTGTGCATTCGTATATCAAAACAATTTTAACATTAACATGAGGTAGGTTGGAAATGAAGTTGACATAATGTTATATCATAAGGGTATATCAACAGTTTAGCTCTTTCGTGTATTTGATATTTTCTACTAAATTAGCGTATGGTGGTTTCATTGATGGAACAATAGTTACAGCAACTAATGAAACATTTTCTTCAAGGATTGGTGTCCGTCAGTATTTATCATTTTTCAAATTAAAGTATTTAGACTTGCAAATTAGTGGAATATTACATAATTACATTTTGGATGTCGTTAGGGAGGTGTGTTTTTGACTTTGTAAAAGGGAAATAAAAATCCGAAACCTGTTTCTTCTGGATTCACACCAGCTCTTCCACTATCAGACATAATGCCAGGATGGGGTCCAGCAATTCCCGTGTCCTGTATACAAATCAGATAAAAATCAATATTACCTGATTGACAGGGGCTGCGGAGCATTTTTCAAAGTAAGGGGGATGAGCCGAAAGTGGTGGCTTAACGTATAAACAAATCACAAGTATACGGTCATTTTCGCCTTTTGTACAGGTTTTCTGAAATAAAAAGTAGGGGATGAAGCCCCCCCCCCCCCAGACCCCTGTTAACCCGGCCTCTGCAAATAATATTTATAGAATATTGGATGGCCTTGAGGTTAATACAAGGAATCTTTGACGAGTCGAAGACAAGTCCAATATTTGGAAAGCCATTTCAATATCCTTGCATTGACTGAAAAAATAAGACATTTTATTTTATTTTTTACAAAGAATTTTAACAATTAGCCCTCCTCTAAAATGTTTTTTTTTTTTTTTTTTTTTTGTTCATTAAGGATTCTGAACCCCCACATTTTTCTTTTAATTTTAGTGACCCCCCAAAAAAAAAAAATTAAAAATAAATAAAAAATAAGTTGTTACTATTAATTATTATTAGTATAATTGTTACTATTACTGTTTTTACTTATATATATATTAATGGTTTTGAAAATAAAACAAAATAATAACAGAAAAAAGCTTATAAATGAAAAAAATATTATTCCCCCCCCCTTAAAACAAAATCTGCCCCTAAATATATTCTTATCTGTTCGTGATTGAAGTAAAAAAATAAAATAAATTATGAATACAAAAAATGAGCCCCCCCCCCAGAAAAAAGAGGTCTTCATCCCCAATTTTTTTTTTCAAGAACTATATGTCAAGGATTCAAAACCAGACAATATTCAAATGAAGAGTGAAGAATATGTACACCAAAATGATATGGACCCGTCTTTTCTTCACTCTAAAGCTTGATAAAGGTATCTCACTTCGCGGAGACGTCTCCTCGAGAGAATAGAAAATTTCGTCTTCGCGACGGATAAAAAGTATTAGAGACGTCTCCGATTTATGAAAAAAGAAAGTCTTCTTCTTCTTCTTCTTCTTCCAATGAAGTACATCCCTTTTAAAGAGTATAGTCGTACTCGGGCAGAAATGATCACAGTCACGGGAACAAGTACATGGAAAGTGCAGTGACGAACATGTAAACCAAAATGATATGGACCCGTCTTTTCATCACTCTAAAGCTTGATAAAGTAGTAGTCCCAAATCCGTCTCCGCGATATCGGAGACGTCTCTAATACTTTTTATCCGTCGCGGAGACGAAATTTCTATTCTGTCGCGGAGACGTCTTCGCTAAGTGAAATACCACCCTAAGGCTCTTGATGAAACAAAGGACAATAAAAAAAAACCTAGGACTGAGAAGAATGGCTAGTTGAGCTCTTCAAAAAATGTGAGGAGATGCAGGAAGACTTTGAAAAGTTGCGTCTAGGGTGGTATCTCACTTCGCGGAGACGTCTCCCCGACAGAATAGAAAATTTCGTCTTCGCGACGGATAAAAAGTATTAGAGACGGTTTTGGGACTATTTCATACTTTTTTCTCATAGATTGTCGGAGACGTCTCGAAGAAGTCTCCGCGATATAGGAGACGTCTCTAATACTTTTAATCCGTCGCGGAGACAAAATTTTATATTCTGTCGCGGAGACGTCTTCGCGAAGTGAGATACCACCCTAAGACATACGAAATTGGAATTTAAGGACAGTAATGATCCGATTTAAAAGAAGAACAACGGCACAAAATGTTCTAACTTTAGTAAAATAGGCTTGACATACGATGCATCAAAGGTAATTCTCATTACAAAGAGAATCGTCAAGAAACCAGAAACGTTTTTGGATATGATCAGTTTGGTTTCAGAGCTGGTCTTGGTAGCCTACTACCAATAACTGAACGTATGGTTTGTCAATTATATATAAGAAAGCTTTTGACAGGGTAAACTGGATCAAAATCCTAGATGTTCGGATATCCCTTGGCATATACTGGAAGGATAGGCGCCTAATGAAAAACCTTTACATCAAGCAGATACATCAGTGTATAAAGGAACACCAGAAAAAGATTCTGAACCTCGACACATTGGACAAGGAGTTCGTCAAAGCTGCCTAATCTCGCCAATACTGTTCAATGTATTTGCAGAAGCCATGATCAAAGAAGCGTTTTTGGACATGGGAGATGGAGCTATCTGTAGGAGGTAAAAAAAAAATGAACTCAGTCCGTTTTGCCGATGACAAGGCAATTAATTGTACGTGATAGTGAGGAAAGACTCCCAAGGCTCGTGGACTCATTAGTGACAGCAAGGGAATAATTTGGACTGAGGATTGACATCACTAACACTAAAGTAATGAAAGTAACACGATCAGAGGATACAGATGTGAATATGAACATCACAATCAGTGGAAGGAAAGTAGAACAGGTCAAACAGTTCACATATCTTGGTACTGTCATCTCAAAAGATGTATACAGCACCAAAGAAATCAAAACGCAATATATTCTCAAAACTTAGCAGAACACTGACGGTCAAAAAGCTAAAAGAAAGCATAAGAGACACATTTTAAGCGGCTGGTCATGAGTGTCGCTTTGTATGGATCTGAGATGTGAAGAATTAGGGGTCGTATCTCACTTCGCGGAAACTACTTTGAAACAACTTTGAGACGGATTTGAAACAACTTCGAGACGGATTTCGCAGACGTCTCCCAGACGTTTGATGAGTTGCGGAAACTACTTTGAGACGGTTCTTCAAAACTGCTTTGAGACAGTTTTTGAAAATTGTCGCGGAGAAGTCTCGGAGACGTCTCTTAAGTTTCGGAAGCGTCTCTAATACTTTTTATCCGTCGCGGAGACGTCTCCGCGAAGTCAGATACCACCCTTAGAAAGCAGAATAAAGGAGCATCGATATCCTAGAAATATGGTTGTTGAGAAGAATAAAAGGAATTAGCTGGAAATATCTTGTCACAAATGACAGAGTACTGAACAGAGTGAGTGAAGTAAGAATATGGAGGGAAACAATCAGGATACCAAAGATGAACTGGTTGTAACACATTCTGAGGGGGAGCAACATGCTCAGAGATGTGCTAGAGGTAAAAATGAAAGCCAAAAGGAGAAGAGTTAGACCATAGACGTCTATGGTTAGACCACGGATTTGGATGTTGTCTGAACTAAAAAAAAAAAAAAAAAAAAAAAAAAAAAAAAAAAAAAAAAAAAAAAAAAAAAAAAAAAAAAAAAAAAAAAAGCGGAAACGTATGAAGTCATGAAGCGGAGTCCCAAGAGAGAGGAGTGGATAAATAATTAAGGGTTGTGGTGTGTGAACCTGCCCTCAGGCATAAAACCAAATCAAAAGAAATTGCTCTTGTGTAAATATGATAAAATAAATTCGGAACCTACATCAAAATTAGCTTTTGACCCTTCCCCTAAACAATTGGCCTAAGTATATAACCATACACCTAGATTAAAGTCTTAAAGAACAATAACAACCCAACACTTCATATGTGATTAAGTCGGCCGAGTGAGCAAAGGCCCTAAAATAATAATTAAAAAAAAAGAAATAAAACTTTCACATAAATGATGTGGTGCTCATCCGGCATCTCGCAAAGAAATAAACACCATTTTTTTAGATTTGGCATAAATTAACGTAAATAATTTTCTAGTCAAAATTTCAAAATTATGTTCTATGAAATAAAGGTTCGTTATTCCGAATTTCGTTATTTCGATAATAGAAAAGGTTCGTTTAGTCCGAAAATGTAATGAGGTTACTTTGTTTTATTGAAAATGAAATAAATTTATTCTAGTAAAAAAAAAAAAAAAAAAAAAAAACGGTGTTTTAGTTCATAAATAAGAGGATATTATGCAATAATAGTCTTAGCGGATGTTACTGTTTAACAGCCTCAGCTTCTGCTGTTAAATTTCAATTTTCGGAGAATCTTTTTCACAAAATTATCAACAGCGATTTCTACTGATAAAGAATTAGTTTCGAATATATAATTGGGCCATTAAACAGTCCATAAGGAAATGTGTCACATGTTGGGGTGTTGTAAAAGGGTGGAGGCGTTACATTTTGGAGGAAAAATTATCACATTTTTTTCACATAGTATGAAAATGATGTACAGTCATAAGTTGAGCAATAACGTACATTGTAGATAAATTATCAGGCCATATGTTTGTGAAGTTTCGGCTTTGTTACGCTCATGGTTTTAATACAAATATAATTTGAGTGGAGTAGGGTAAGGGGTGAAGGATCCTACGGTGGAGAATCCTACGTGGAGGCACGTGTTTAAGCATAGGGAATTCCCATTTTTGTTACTTTTTTATTCTTTGTTGCATTGTATCTTTTCAGTCAATTGGTCTTATATGTTGAGTGATAAATCATTCTCTTTGGAATTTATCTGGTTCTAGACAAATAAAAAGTAGAGTTTTCAAAAGTTATTCAATCAATTAATTAATCAATTAAAACATGCTTAATGCACATATCCACATAGACAAAGCATTGGAGGCATCGAAAATTGCCACATGCAATTTTATAACAATAATTGTGCTTTTTCGCCATTTTCTTTGCATACATGTAGATACACAATAAAGTAGAAACGTATTTCTTGCCGTGAACATTGTTTGAGCTGTAATCCAAGTGTTAAATATAGGATTTATGCACTTTTTGCACTATTTAATTTTCTCCTTGTTTACACCCTGTAGCGCGATTAAAAAACATAATTTTGTGTTACAAGTTTATATTTTTTAGAAGCATAGTGTCTTATTAACACAATCCAAGATGATTCGTTTCATTTCTTACAAACATTAAGAAATTATTCGCCAGTAAAATTGTGAAGTTTTTAAAACAATTTTTCCTTGTAACACTGCATAGCTTTTATGACAAACAGGCACAAAAATATGTTAATCATCTTCCGTACAATCTCTGCTTTCAATAAATTTAAACTTTTATACGTGTCTGACTTACTACTGATAAACTAGAGATGTTTGATTGTGACAATGTACATTTCTACAATTTTTTGGACATGTAACGCATTTTGCACCCAACTCATGACATGTGGCCATAACTAAATTATTTATTCCGCAATTGTTTTCGTTCCGTCTTTATTTAATAAAGAATTTATTTCCCAACGTTATCGATGGCGACCTCTTCCGAAAAAGAATAAGTTTCGCTAAATCGGGCCGTTATCACCCTGTCTAAATAACTAATTCCGCAATTATATCCACTCCGTCTTTATTTCATGAAGAAGTTATTTCGAAACATTATCGGTGGCGACTTCTTCCGATAAAGATTAATTTTTTCTGATAATATTTTTAAATAATTTCTTTCATATATAGATACGGAACGAATTGCGGAATTAATTACTTAGTTTTTAAGTGATAACGGACGTCGATAACGTTGGGAAATAAGATCTTCATTAAATAGGCCTAAAGATGGAATTAACGAAAACAAATGCGGAATAAATAATTTACTTATGGACTGTTTAACGGCCCGATTATAGAAGCAAAACTAATTATTTATCAGTAGAAATCGCTGTTGATAATGTTGTGAAATAAATTCTCCGAAAATCAAAATCTAACAGCAGAAGCTGTTAAACAATGACATCTGCTGAGACTATTATTGCATAATATCCTCTTATTTTTTAATTACAACATCATTTTTAAAAAATTAAAGCCAAAGCAAAATTATGTTACTGAAGCCCCAAAAATATTCAACCTTTATGTGCAACAGTGTATCTTGATTAAAAAAAATGTTGATAAAGAAATGTTGATAAAGAAAGTTGAAAAAAAAAAAGATTCTCAATTATAAAATTAATTCATATTCTGTATAATGCGTCTCCTTCTTACGTGCAATAATTAGTGATGTCGTACTACTGAATTTTGCTTTCTTGGTTCACCCAAAAAATAAAAAATAAAATAAATCGAAATAAAAATTACATGTACATACAAAATGAAATACACAATGACAGCTATTATAATCATACGAACATTAATAACAATAGCAATAATTTACCTGTGTTGTGACCATAAGTTTCCTAGCTATTTCTTCTGCAATCGCTTTACTGTATTTGTCGCCTACAAAAGAGATTCATGATAAAATAATAATTTATATCACATTAAATTTTATTTTCCAGTTCTCTTTGAGAATCTGACATTAATTTTGCATGATAAAATATGGCGCCACGGCTATATGGAACGTTAGAAGGGAATGAAATATTATAACATTTTCCTCTAGGTAATATGCATTTCTCTTTTACAAAACAATTTCAATCTAAGAAATTTATATTCTTCTTTTACAAAACCATTTCAAATTTTCTTTTAAAAAATAATTTCACTCTAATCTAAAAATATAAAAGACTCTTCCTTTTTTTCTCGAGTCCTTTCTCTCGTTGTTCTGTTTGATTGTATCCTTTGGGAGATCGTAATTTATGTTTATGTATTAGACTCTACCTATTATACAATGAACGAAGGCGATCCCATTAGGTGGAAGAGTAGTAGGATTAGCCGGGGAACAGGGGTAAGCAGAAGAGTGGATTGTAGAAGGTGACTCAGCCCGCACTCGATTAAGACACAGGCAAAAAGTGCAAGGTTCGGGGAACTCAGGTTGGAGGGAATCCTTTTGGCTGGTGTTAACGCAGTGTGGTGCAAAATCAAGGCGGGTCGACACAAGGTCTAGCCTACGGTTGTGGGGCATTGATTAGGCTTAAGGGGCACTGTTGAGGGTAGAAAACTATTCATTGGTATTAATCGCTTTATTGTAGACATGGCGTTGAAGAGAGGGTGGAGTGGGTCATTTTCTTGTTTGAATTTCTCCTTTTAACAGAGTGCAAACCTCCTGATGTGAGGAGGGGTGATGCCACTTAGGATGTAGAGATCGTCTCCCTGGGTTGGTTTAAGGCAACCTGTCATGACCCTACAAGCATTATTGAGTGATGGGTCTATCTTTGACATGGTCTGACCTGCCCCACACAGGATATGCATATTCTGCAGCTGAGTAGCAGAGGGCCAGGGCTGTTGTTCCATACCACTTGATCCGTAGGCTAGTGTGGGACAAGACCATCTAGGGCAGATGAAAGTGTAGCTTCAACTCCCTCGAATGAATCACAATGTGAGGCAATACAGAGGTCATCAGCGTATATGAAGCTCGTGGTATATAGATGAACCGGATGGTCATTGATGTGGATGCTAATGAGGAAAGGGGCAAGGACACTGCCTTGAGGTAGGTCATTCCTCTGGGTGCTCCATCTCCTGTAGCTCCCATTGAGATCTATAAAGAAGCCCCTGTTGGATAACATTGTTTGAATGAGCTCTGTGCACTGCAGGTCTTTAGTCAGATCGCATGAGGAGACGTTAATAATTTTCCCATAGTTCTGTGTGATCTTTCAGTGGCGGTCGCCATATTGCAGAGATCAAATTGGTCTAATCTTTTTCCAGTCGTTTTCTACGTAATAATATGCTTTCATGTGAACAGTAGCGTATCAAGCATCATCCTTGACAAAGGAATGGATGGGCCCATGTACAAGCATAATAGAGTCCACATTGTCTTCAGACAATTTGGCCCCATGCCTGCTTTGTAAGAGCAATACGCTCCTGGTGAATGTTGTATTACATGATACATGCAAGCATTGGTCTATTTGCTTTAAAAAGAAAATGATTGTGTTCTGTAAATAGAGACTAAGTACAAATAGTTGTATTTTTATTTCAAAATCTACACAATGAAGAAAACGAAACTGAACTGAAACTGATGTAATAAAATACAAATATAAATAATTTGGTGTAAAATAGTCCCCAAAATTATTTTAAGAGATTTGAACCTTATTTTGTGAACAAAAACCCGAGAGTCGCATACAACTGACTAATCACTTTCATGGGATTTGAACTTTCGATTTATATTTTCATCGTCCCGTTTTGGCATATTAGATTTCAAATCGGGACGCGGCGTTAATCCCGAATAAGACATGAGCCGGACTGTGATAGGTTTACAAAGGCAGCTCCCGGCCTGTGATCAAGCCCTTCTCAAAATCATCCTCAAAATACTGAGTATGGTTGGGTATTTGGCCAGTACATGATTTTCCAGGTTTGAAACCAGCCTCTTCAGGGATGAGATGGTGATCCACAAATGTGGCTATGCGATTCAGCAGGAGGCGCTCGAACATAAAGGCCTGTAGTTCTTTGGGACAGCGATTTTGCGAATTTTAAAACCTTCTGCACCAACCCAAACTCTTAAAATGTACAATGGTAATCCTTCAGTATGATTCTAGACCGATGGTACGTACAGGAATAAGCCGAAAATCCATTAATATCAATGACCAACAACTTTTTTTCAGTAGCCCCTTGCCCTAAATGCCGAGTGCCGTTGATACTTGCAGTAGTCAAGATAAGCCAATAGTTTCCAGCTGGAAAGCAATATGGTATTGTTCTTCCTTGAATTAATTATGGACTTTGTTTCTCATCGGCCTTTTTTTGTGTGTGTGTGTGTGCTATAGCTGCGTTTGTCATTTTGAATTTCATGGCGCTGACTCGTAAATCTTGTGAAAATGTAATTTGTTGATAAATATGTAACCAATCAAATAATTATGGAATGTAAAATATTATTATGCAACTCAATTTTAGCGAAGATTGGACAACTTTAAGCTTCAAGGCAACAAAAAAGATGACAAATTAGCTACCTCCGACACAAAACTCACAAACCATATCGAATTCTACAGTGTGTTCCTAAAAAAAGGTAATCGAAGTTTTCGGGTTTTTTGTCACACAAAGTTTCAATGAAATGCAATCTCAAAGGACCTATCTCGCTGGCAATGGCATGGGTTCTCGAGTATGCATGAGTCTCTGGAGTCTCGGAGACGGATCGCCGCGACGTCTCCTGATTCTGCAGGAAGTCGCGAGAAAAATCAAACAAGTGTCAAACATGTCCAATCTTTTAGTAGACTTCTTTAATACGAGAGCGAGTCTCTGTGACGTCTTTGCGGGGTTGCCGCAACGTCCCTTTAGTATCCACGGCGTCGCAGAAACGTTGTCGGACTTTGCTAACAATCAAAAGAAATCGAACGGTTTAATAATTTTGACTTGCTGGCGTTAAAAGAGGTCTACTAAAAGATTGAACATGTTTGACTTTTGTTCCATTTTCCCCCGACGCACTAAAGTCTCAGGAGACGTCACCACGACGTCTCCACGACTCAAGAGACCCCTAATTGCGAACACATCTCATTGCCATTGAGATATGTCCTTTGACGAATGAGATTGCATTTCATTGAAACTTTGTGTGACAAAACGAACTTTTTATAAAATTTTGGTTTCATAGTTTTGAGGGGTTTTGTGTGACAAAACCCCTCAAAACTATGAAACCAAAATTTTATAAAAAGTTCGTTTCATACCCTAAACACGAAAAACTTGGAAAAATGGGGTTTGTACCTATCACCTTCAAAGGACCCTAACTCTGCGACCCATTACAGTTTAGACGTAAGCAATGTCTCAAATTAAAGCTGATAAGTTACTTAGTAGTTTAGTAAACAAATCACAAAAAATAAACCATATACTCTTGAAATGACTGACCTTTGAACTTCGATTACCTTTTTTTAGGAACACACTGTATACCACCCATACCTCTGGTTAAGAATTATTTACAGATTCTTGTACAAAGCCTGTCTGCTGACATAACTTAACACATGATCGCAGACTGAGTTTGTAATTTTAGACTCACGCTTTACTGACTTTTCACAGAGAAGCGTCTTGTGAATTTAACCCTAAAAGGCCTGGGATTTTTGGGTGACCTTATGACTGAGGGGGGGGGGGCGGATTCCGCCCCACCGCCCTCAGTTCTCGGCTGTTGACCACGCGATCGCGACGAAAAGCGCCACCCACGTCACCCAGGACGTAATCTCCAAAATTGCACAGTCAAATGTTCCGAAAAATATTTGGTATTAATTAAATATGCAAAGTTATGCATAAATTTACACATTGCTCTAATTCATTAAATAAAGCTCCAAATAGCTGCTAATTCTTTATTGATAAACTCATTGTAAGATTCTGATGAAATGGATTTCATAAAGAAGTCCGTATCAAATTTCATTTCTTATGTATTTCATTGTTTTTTAATTTATTAATTTTAGACTCACGCTTTACTGACTTTTCACAGAGAAGCGTCTTGTGAATTTAACTCTAAAAGGCCTGGGATTTTTGGGTGACCTTATGACTGAGGGGGGGGGGGGGCGGATTCCGCCCCACCGCCCTCAGTTCTCGGCTGTTGACCACGCGATCGCGACGAAAAGCGCCACGCACGTCACCCAGGACGTAATCTCCAAAATTGCATAGTCAAATGTTCCGAAAAATATTTGGTATTAATTAATTATGCAAAGTTATGCATAAATTTACACATTGCTCTAATTCTTTAAATAAAGCTCCAAATAGCTGCTAATTTTTTTATTTATAAACTCATTGTAAGATTCTGATGAAATGGATTTCATTAAAAAATCCGTATCAAATTTCATTTCTTATGTATTTCATTGTTTTTTAATTTATTATGTATTTCTTTGTTTTTCGACTTTTTGTTTTCTATTGTTTTTTTTTAATGAAAATTATCGGCGACGTTATCACGACCACAAAGAACCAAAATCTAATTGATTTGAATTTGTAGAAGTAAAAATAGTCATACATTTATGAATATTGTCTTGAAATACATTGGTATTGGATTTGTATACGAAATCACGTTTTGAGCAATTTTGAGCAATCCGCCGCCACCAGGCCTTTTAGGGTTAAACCAACGTTGCATCCAACATTCCTACAATTCAAACCTATATCACAATCTAGCCAGTGGTTTAGAATACGGGCCTAAGCATTTAGAGTAAAGAATCTTTACTTTATGCCCTCAATTTTCTTTATGATATGACTAGTCTGTCAACAGACACAGACTCAACTTGAAACTTAAACAAAATTCAGTCGAGAAATTACCATTTAGCAAAAATATTTTGGGTCACAGTTAGTTATTTTCTAAATTTCTTGATGATGATGCTAATTTCATAATAATCGCTTTTGATGTAACTCTGTGTTTAGAATATACATTTCCCTAAAAGAAAAATATTAATATGCAGTGAATTACTGTTTAGTAAGGTAAACGTCACAGAATACTGATTTTTGCAAACCAAATTATTTTATGTAAATGAACTAATTACCATAATACCACATGAAAATACCACAGGAATACCACACGACATCTACACTTCAGCAGGAAACTACCACTTGGTGTAAATCCACTTTAACTAATGCCCGTTTGGTCTCATCCCTAGCGCTCATCCCTAGCGCTATTCATAAAGACAAACGGAACGCATAAAGAGAGAGAAAGAACAAAATAAATACGAAAGAAGAGAATTATTAAGAAAAGAAAAACAATGTTAGAGAGAGGAGATAGAGAGAACACAGAGAAGAGGTGATAAGGGTTAAATGAAATAAGTATGGTAATATAGCGAAAAGAAAGATATAGGGGAGGTATTGCATTCTCGAAGTAGTAAGAATTTTGTACAAAATACACATACACACACACAAGCACACACACACACACATACACACACACATAATATATAAAAGTGTGTGGTATTCCTGTGGCATTATTTTATTGATCACCTCACAACTCTGGTATATTACCACATATTTCCTTTGTTTTGTCTACCTTTCACACACACACACACACACACACACAAACACACGCACACCCACACACCTACATATACACAAATACATAGTGTGTGGTATATTCCTGTTTTAACATAATAATAATAATAACTAGATCTTTATAATTGTAATGCGTACAAGTATCGGTGGTATGTACTGATATGTATGTGTAATGCAAAAAAAAAAGTATGCAGCAAGAGGCTAGAGGAGAGAGAGAACAAAAATGAAACGGCGAGAGAGAGAATGAAATAAACTTTTTGAAAAAGAAGAAATGAAATGTGTAATGTGATGAATTTTACATTTAATTACCTTTTACAATTCAACTTTTTGGGAACTGTCTCAGCCTTAACATGAAAAGCATTTGGGAGAAAATCAACCAATATTTATCCTGATAATGACTAAATTTGGATTGAAATTTGGATTGAAAAAAAAAAAAAAAAAAAAAATGAAATTTTGGGTTTGCATAAGAATATGCCGATGTTTTATTCCTTAGACCCCACATTTTATAAGTGGATTATATTTACTATGTCATAAACTTTCAGAACATGTGAAAAAAATAAATAGGGTTTCGACCTTTCCGACGAGCTTTAAATGTAAAAAACATAACAAAACATACGGCTTTTTTAGAGGATTCTAAAGACGTATGTTTTGTTATGTTTTTACGTTATTTTCCCCTGTGACGCACGCGCGGAAATTGACATTTGATGAGCGCGTGCGTCAGTATGTTCGGCTGGAAACGATTTAAAATATATAGAAAATCCTAAGAGAATTGTCTTAATTGCCAATCAAGAAAAAAAAAACAGAATTTTACACGACTTACAAAGTGCGCGCATAACGCGCGCACGGGCGCTTACGCGCGGATTTTTTTCAAAATTCTTGAAATGGCCTGAAACATACTTTGTATGAATATAGGGTGATTTTGAGCATTTTTAGATTTTGACACACCGGTTTTTGAAAATTTTCAACCTGTTACAAGCATTTATCAAATAGGCTGTCGAATTATTTTTTTGTTAGGAAAATGACGCTCTTCAATTTGAAACCAGCCACGATTCATTTGGCCACAATTTTGGACGCCAACGCTTCTGGACTTATAAAAAAAAAAATTAAAAAAAAGAGCATCCAACTCTGAAAAGATAATTGGGGGTTGCCGTTCATCCTGTAGAATTATTCAGGATTTTGTGTAGGCATGTTTTTGGCCAAAAATGGCATATTTGGGTAAAATTGACAAAATTCGAGTGCGCGTAGTTCCAACTTGAACAGACCATCATTTCGTTATGAATAGCCTAAAAAGTAGTGATAATGGTGCCAAATTGTTGCAAATATTATCAAGATTACTTTAAGAGCAAAAAAATCAATGATCTCAAGCTGCATTCTTCGCCCACGCGCATTAATGCGCGCAAAATCGTGCGCGCGCATTTTTTCTGGAAATGCTTAAAATGACCTGAAACGTACTCTACTTCAGCCATAAAGTGATTTTGAACATTTTTAATTTTTGCGCGCGCGTAATTCCTTAATGCGCGTACTTACGCGCGCGCATTATGTTCTATGAGATGCGCTTCAATTTGAAGTTCATGTGTACTAAATATAATTGATCAATGATGATTAGTTATGAAGTTATGATTGATAATGTAATTTTACAAAATGGCGTCTAGATGACGTCACATTATGCTAATGAGCTAGAAAAGATTTCAGTGCTCAGATTTCATGATGATCTATCATTGCTGAAAGTTTGAAATGCTTTAATGCATTATTTTTTGAGTTATCGTGTCTACAAGAATTGTACAGACGAATAAAAAATAAAGAGAAGAAAAAAAAAAAAGAAAAAAAGATTCGGACAATAACAAGAGGTGGTATGTATATAACATACCACCTAACAATAATTATACTTGCTGATATAGCGCCTAACACTTACTTTATCAGAAGTATCTAAGCGCTCTACAATTATGCAGCATAATTACCCTGTTTCAAGGAATAAATATTTCTACCAGGTCCCCATTCACCTCACCTGAGTGCAGCAAACTGTGGATGAATTTCTTGCCGAAGGAAATTAACGCCGGTTTGGATTCGAACCTGCGACCCTCTGATTGAAAGGCGAGAGTCAGAACCACTACACCACGACGCTTCCATACATTCATTATATTGGTATCAGTATAGGGACTGTGTGATAGGCGTACTGATCCTGTGGAAGATGGTGCAGTTTTCCTGTGTGGTACTCATGTGTGATACTGACGTGTGGTAATCTCCTCTGGTATTGTTGTTGATTAACACATGACTATATGGAATATTACCACATATTTCCTGTGGTATCAGATATTCCTGTTGTATTTTGTGTGGTAATTTAGGAATACCACAGAAACCCATTTTAATTACCACACAATTCTATGGTATATTACCACACATTTCCTGTGGTATGAGATATTATTGTTGTATTTTGTGTGTTACTCTGGGTACCACAGGAATGCCACAGACACCCATTTTCATTACCCCATACCTCAGTGGTATATTAACACACATGTCCTGTGGTATGAGATATTCCTGTAATATTTTGTTTAGTAATTTGGGTACCACAGAAATACCGCACGAATCTCAAGTATATTACCACACATTTCCTGTGGTATTTTTTGTGGTAATTTGGGTACCACAGGAATACCACAGGCACCAATTCTCGTGGTATGGTATATTACCACATTTATTTGTGTGGTATGAGGTATTCCTGTGGTAACATTTTTGTAAGGATTATGTCGGAGGTAGCTAATTTGTCTATATTCTCGTTACCTTAAAGCAAAAGGTTGTTCAAACTTTGTTTAAAAATGAGGTGCATTATTGAACATTCCACAACGATTCGATTAATTGCATGTAGATCGTCAAAATGACAATTTTTACACGATTGACGTGTTAGTTTGGCTTACATTATATTCAAAAGGACAACTGACGCGAAAACCAATGATAAAATGGTGGCTCACTTGACATTAGACGGGATAAGACTGATTTAGAACTAGTTTGAAACTGATTTGAGACGGATTTGATATTATTTTGAAACTAGTGACGTCACAAAGACGTTTTCTGAGCGGAGTCTCCGCGACGTCTCATGAGAAAAATTGAAGATGTTTTAAAAAGCAATTATCGGAGACGTCTCCGCGACGAAAAAATGTATCGGAAACATCTCTAATACTTTTATTCTTCGCGGAGACGATATTTTCTTTTCCGTTAAAGTGGAATAGTAAAGACTTATTATCTTATACGAAACGAATCAGTAGGGTGTGTAAAACAACTTGCTTTTTATTTTCGTGAAAAACGGACAACCTGAAGTGGAGTTAAAGGACATTATCTGTCCCCTCCCTGAAATCTTAAACATCAAGTAAAATTTGGAGGGGTTCTTGATGACGTCATAAGCGTGAAGGAAAGTTGCACAGCTTGAATGCTGCACTATGTATACAAGTCTTATACATCTATTGTAATGCATTACTTTTTATCCCTTTCCTTATTTCATTCATTGTTTTCCTCACTTTCCTTATGTTATTATTGTTTCTCTATTATTGATGTAATCCGTTGTATCTCCTTCCATACCCATGGTGTTGATATTTCTGCTTTCCTTATGTTATTTAGTGTAATTCTCTCTTTCCTTATGTTATTCATTGTTCTTCTCAATTTCCTTATGTTATCCATTGTTTTTCTATCTTTCCTTATGTTTTTTTTTTACTTTCCTTATGTTATTCATTGTTATTCTCTCTTTCCTTATGTTATTTTTTGTTTTTCTCTCTTTCCTTATGTTATTCATTGTTTTTCTCACTTTCCTTATGTCATTCATTTTTTCTCACTTTCTTATGTTATTCATTGTTTTTCTCGCTTTCCATGTTATTCATTGTTTTTCTCTCTTTCTTTATTGCTATTCATTATTTTTCTCTCTTTCCTTTTGTTATTCATTGTTTTTCTCTCTTTCCTTTTGTTATTCATTGTTTTTCTCTCTTTCCTTATGTTATTCATAGTTTTTCTATCTTTCCATATGTTGTTCATTGTTTTTCTCACCTTCTTATGTAATTCATTGTTTTTCTCTCTTTCCGTATGTTATTCATTGTTTTTCCTTATGTTATTTATTGTTTCTCTATTTCCTAAACATTATTATTTGTTGTTTCTATTTTCTTATTCATTGATTTCTCTTTATTCCCAATGGTATTTGTTGTTCTGTCTCGATTGTTTTATCTTTCTATAATGCATTATAGATAGTAATAGATATGCTTCATGCATTACTTCCGGGTTTGCTCCTCACACTTGTGACGTCATCAAATAGCCCTTAAAAATATCCATGGATATTTCAATTGAACCCGATTGTATATACAATGTTCAAAGCAACATTTCTCGTGAACGCAATATGCTAAAGGGATCAACTAAACGGTGTTCTGTTTCTCATGTACTAAACTTGATAATGCAATTTGAATTCAACAAGATTGGCCTTATCTTTAATATGCCACTTTAAGGCCCCCTCACACTACAGCGTGTTGAGCTGACGTTTGTCCAGCGTTCTTGGAATTTGGTGTGTACGTTCGAAAACGTTCCTACGCGTTTAGCATACGCAATTAATCGTTGTCTGAACGCAAATGTACGCTGATGGAAATTCGTAATTTATTACACGTTAACAGTTTTGAGCGTTTTCAAGCGTGTAACACGCACTTATCAACAGGTTCTGTATTCGCTGGGCATTAGCAGTGTGAACGTTATGCGCGTTGGATGTTCGTTCCATTGTCGTTCTCTATTCGTTCCTCGTCGTTCCCTGTTCGTCCAAACGCGTCTTATCTATTTCGGGACGTTTTTTCTTTAATCATTGTTTATTACTATTTTTTTTATCAATATATCTGAATGCATCGAATGTTTCGTCTTGATTAAAATGAAAAATAATATCAAAATGTTCCTAGGCCTATGTCGGAGACTCCTGGAAGAGATTATGGGAAAATTAATCGACATGTAATTCGATATAACCGTGGTCCCCTAATTTAAAAAAGAATTTAGCCATATTATATGATATTATATTATCAATAATACTTGAATGCTGCAGCTAAGCGTGGTAACGGTTATTTAGAAACACCAAGAAGAGAATTCATGTATGAAGTGCTACGTAAATGTAACTATTATTATTCATAATCTATCATGCCATTAAAGGGGAATCCAACCCAAGGAGAGAATCAACCTTACAGGTAAGAGGAAATTGACAGGAGCAATCTAAAAAAAGGTTTCATCAAAATCGGTTATAAAATAAGAGAGTTATGGAAGTTTGAAAAGTGTAGTTGTTCCTTTTATGGGGATCCTCAAATTGGCATCATCGGCTTCAAAATGGCCGATCTCATGGACAACTCTCCATTCATTTTGTACACAAATTTTCAGATTTTCCCCATTTTCTTTCGAAATATATCTTACCTTCTTCTGAGCTGAACATGTTGTGTGCAATATATTTTCCCATCACATATTTTGAGCTCAGAAGTAAAGAAGACAAATTTTGAAAGAAAATGGGGAAAATCT
This sequence comes from Paracentrotus lividus, assembly GCA_940671915.1. Lineage (NCBI taxonomy): Eukaryota > Metazoa > Echinodermata > Echinoidea > Camarodonta > Echinidae > Paracentrotus > Paracentrotus lividus. The sequence goes on along the minus strand of CALNVZ010003464.1, from coordinate 29,540 downwards.
GAAAATTTGTGTACAAAATGAATGGAGAGTTGTCCATAAGTTCTGCCATTTTGAAGCCGATGATGCCAATTTGAGGATTCCCATAGAAGGAACAACTAGACTTTTCAAACTTCCATAACTCTCTTATTTTATAACCGATTTTGATGAATTTCTTTTTTTTACATTGCTCCTGTCAATTTCCTTTTACCTGTAAGGTTGATTCTCTCCTTTGGTTGGATTCACTTTAAGCATATTTAGAAAGATTTTTTCCAAGTGGTATTTGTTTAATTTACGAAACAGACCTTAATATTTTGGTTAAGATCAGATTTATTATTTTAAAAAAGGTTGATTATGATGTTTCTATGAATAGGTGTAAACCAAGCCTTTGACCCCGGGAAAGAATAACTCAATAAGGGAAGAAGAAGAGAAAGACAGATAGAGAGTACTGGGAAGACAAAAGGAAATAGAGGCAAACGGAGAATTAAAAAAAAAACATACAGGAAAGAGAGAGAGAGAGAAAAGGGGAAGAGAGGTGAAAGAGGTAGCGAATGAATAAGATAACGGGAGAGAGATTGGAAGAGGAAAATAGGAATAAAATAAAACGAAAAAAAAAATTGTTGAGAAATTGAAATCTGAAACTTTAAAGGGCGTGAATTGATTTAAAGCTAATAGATTTATCATGCCATTATTGTATTTTTTGTTGGGCGTCAAATTGATATAATATTTAAGATCAAAACCTTCGAGGATACAGATTGATCTGAAACTTTTAAGGAGGCATCATGTTTCTCTGACAAGTTAGTGACCCCAAAATAATCGTGTTTTGGATCCAAAGTCGTTTGCAAACATAGGTAAGTGCAATACATGTTTTTCCTCTCCTCTCTTTTTTTTTTTTTTTTTTTTTTTTTTTTTTGGGGGGGGGGGGGAGGTGGGAGGCTGTGGGGAAGATTTATTTATCTGAAATTTATGGGAACAAAATTGTTTATTCATTGATAGTAATTATTGCATTGGCGTCTTAAATGTATTGAATATTCCATGCATTCACTGTAAACATAAATTAGTCATTTTGACTAATAAAAATAAGTCCTGCCATATGTCTGAAATGACTAGAATTAATTAGTCAGATGACTAACGTTTAGTCATTTCAGACACTTTTGGATTAAGTCAGATGCCTAGAATTAATTAGTCAAATGACTCAAGTTTAGTCATTTCAGACACTTTTGGATTTAGTCAGATGACTAGAATTAATTAGTCAAATAACTAAAGTTTAGTCATTTCAGACACTTTTGGATTTAGTCAGATGACTAGAATTATTTAGTCAAATGACTAAAGTTTGGTCATTTCAGGCACTTTTGGATTTAGTCAGATGACTAGAATTAATTAGTCAGACAGAGCCAAATATTAGTCAAATGACTTATTTTAGCTGGTCATCATTTTAAGGCCATATTTTATGTAAAAACAAAAGAAATGAAGCAACTAAATCTCTTCTTGATTTAAAACAGATCTATTTCAACATAATCGCGCTATACATAATAATAATAATAATAATGGTCTATATTTTTAACTCGATAAAACATATTTACAAAATTTCATTTTTACATAGGGTAGATGTAGGGAATACCGGACAGTAGGGAATATCGGACGGTCACCATATGTCCAGCCCTAGCTGCCAACATACGATCAACTGAGTTGAAATACCGGCATCTATTGGTCAGGTGGTCTGTGTGGGAAGGTTGAATGCTGTATTCGACAACAACAAGTGAGAAATCTCCGAGAAAACTACCACGATCTGTCAAGGTAGGAAAATTTGCAGCCTGAAAAATGGCCTGATGTAAAAATTGACATTTTAGAGAATGTGATGGTATAAAAATAGAATTGGGGCATGACCTCTATTTCATGCATTATGGACATGTGTGGAGGGTGGGCCAAACGTGTATGGAGTGTTTGCACTGTACAAAGCCTGTGTATTGGGGTGGCAGTGTGTTGAAAAGTGCTAGTCAGTCATGTTTTTTGTGTAGGGAATACCGGACACCACATGGACCGTTGTTTGTTTTACTTCCGGGTTGAGTTGCTAAGCATGTAGATCAAATGCATTCCATATATAATGTATTATATTTATTTATTAAATTGTTTAACAATTTTGAAATGTCTATTTCTCTTTATTATTATTGTGATAGGTCATGATCTACATGAGATATAAAGTTATTCTGAGTGTTTTGAAATTTTGTAGTAAAATGCATATAATCTTCTAAAAATGAATAATGTTATAAAAAATCAATACAAACATGTTAAGTTGATGGTATATTCGAATCAGTGCTTCCAGACAGATCTGTATACAAAAAAAAGGGTAAAAACATACTGTCCGGTATTTCCTACACTGTAGGGAATGCCGGACAATTTACGATGACGTCATTATTTGCCTATAACTTCCTCAAAAAATATTTGATTACCTCAATTTTTTTTGGAAAATAAAGTTGAATGATGTAGCTAAGTAATGAGAATCTTTTTCTTTTGTGATTTTATTGTTTTCATGTGCTAATTAAGCAAATGAGCTTAAGTGGCCGGTATTCCCTACATCTACCCTAGTACAACATAAATTATAAAAATATATAGCATAATATTTAACGTTATCATGATAGCAGATACTCTGAATTGTTGTAATGAGGATTACATAGTAAATAGCCTGTCAAGACATCATAGTGTTATTACTGTACTAAAAGGCGAATTTGTGAGGCCAATACACTTAAATAGCATAGGAGGAAGAGAGTGAGAGGGTGAGGAAGACATAGAGCAAGAGTAAAAGTGAAAGGAGAACAAGAGGGGAGGACAGAGGGAGAGAGAGAGAGAGAGACCAGGATGGAGAAGAATGGAAAAGTCTAATACAAATTTATATTAAAAAAAAAAAAAGTAAATTAAAGCGCATAAATGTGAATTCGAAAATAATGGTTTCAATGAAGAAATTCCCAATCATCACCTTCACTTCAAATAATATAATAATTATGTATACGTATTGCTTTGAATATGTACATGTATACATGACATGTTGCATTTGGCTGCATGCAATACATTCAAACAAGGTAAAGTACGTGGTACAGTGTCATATAAAGGTTTGAATACAAGAACGTTATGCAGAATAGAACACAAAAAAAAATAATAAAATAAAAAATAGAAATGCAGGAAATAGCATGTATCTGAAGTTCAGCTTGTCTTGGAAATTTCAGCAATAACAAATAGTAAATATTCCCCCAGCTCAACAAAGGTACAACTCCATTCAATACTCTTGCTCGGAGGTCTCTTATGAGAAAACAACGATCAGCCATGACGCCATCGCCATGTTCAATGTGGTTCAAGCAACCAGATTCCTTTGTGATCTTTTAATCTGATACACTACCTCCAAAGCTGAGATAGAAAAATGAAGGTACCCCTTGGGAATGTTGCAACTAAGAGCTTGGGAGTATTGTGATGTTTATAAGATGACCAAGTTATTCTTTGAGAACAAGGCGTTGATGGGGTTAAATAT
>CALNVZ010003464.1:0-14264 GCA_940671915.1 Paracentrotus lividus | reverse complement strand
CTTCCATTGCAAAAGGAATTAGCCATGTCTCTTTTCAACTAATTTAATGAGTTATAGGATTTGGGGGCCCTTAGGGCTACTGCCTGGGCCATTGTACCGGCTAAAATTGCTGTCATTGATGTTTTTGTTATCTCTGTATCTCTGGTATCTAATACTTTCATTGCAAAAGGAATTAGCCAGGTCTCTTTTTAATTAAGTGAATGTGTTATGAGTGGTGTGGTCGAGTGGGAGTGGTGTGGTCGAGTGGATAAGTCGGCGGACTTACGATCACAAGGTATACGCGGTTTGAAACCCGTCCATACCACTAGCATCCTTCGGCAAGGTGTCAACCTGCAAATTTGCCGTACTTGACCCAAGTAAGGTGAATGGGTACCGGTAGGAAGAAATTCCTTGAATGCTGTGAGCGCCTTTCGGGGTAGCCTAGCTAAGCCGGATAATAATAATATGATAATGCGCCTTGAACACTCTACAGAGTGGATACGTACGCAATACAATTATTATTATTATTATTATTATTATTATTATTATTATTATTATTATAGTGAGATTTGGGGCCCTTAAGGGCTACTGTCTGGGCCTTGTACAGGATAAATTTGCTGTCATTGCTGTTTTGGTTATCCCTGGTGTCTAATACTCCCATTGCAAAAGGAATTAGCCATGTCTCTTTTCAACTCATTTAATGTGTTAGGCCCATATGGGATTTTGGGCCCTTTAGGGCTACTGTCTTGGCCCCTGTACAGGATAAAATTGCTGTCATTGCTGTTTTGGTTATCTCTGGTGTCTAATACTTCCATCGCAAAAGGAATTAGCCATTTCTCTTTTCAACTCATTTATTCGTATTGTAGGGGCCCTTTAGGGCTACTGTCTGTGGCCCCGTACAGGATGAAATTGCTGTCATTGCCGGTTTTATACTAGGTGCCCCCTAAGGAATGATATCCACCGATTTTTGTCCATTTCTCTTCTCAACTCATTTAATGCATTTTTGAGGCCCCTTTTGGGGGCCCCCAAGGATTCCTGTACAGGATGTGGCCTGCCAGCAATCCATTTTATTGACCCTTGGCCACGTCCTGACATGACGAGACCATCAAACCTTATGTCTCTTCTCAGCTAATTAAATCTCGTGGGCCCCCGGCCTATTATGGTGCTCACACCGGTCACCGGTCACCGGTCGGCGGTCACGACATGATTTGCTTCAGGTGGCCCATATTACCTGCTGGCCCATATTACCTGCATGTACCCTATCGCTTGGCAGTTATGTTTACACACTCATAGAATAACTTATGTGTAAAAATGAGATAAAACGGTTGCGTAATGCATGAATAAACACGGGTTAAAGGCAAAATTGTCATTACAAAAGTCACAAAAGTAATCTTTAAAGTTTGCTCACTCGTCCATGACACGTTGGATTAGGAAGCTGACCTATGACAGCTTCCTGGTCGGATAGTGCTCATGTTCTCACAAAATGTGTCGAAAATGTTGATGATAATATCCGATGTCAATTCTTTAAATAGAGTTGTTGGATTCTACCACTTTTGGAGGCCTGAACATAATTCTTAAAATCGTGCTGACTTACCCATGAAAAATAGTGAAATGTATCGGGATTGGTGTTGGGTGGTCAAATTTTGCATGATAAAACTACCACAACAAATAAACACAAAGTAAAAAAAATATTTTACAAAATTGTTATTTTTACAGACCCAAACATGACCCTTGTGACATTTGAAATTGTCCATTTTTACTTTAAACGTTGAAAACTCATGCATGTCTCAAGGGATCGATGTCATTTTTTCACAGAAGGTACTCAATAATTGTAGAAAACATCCCTCCAAATTATTGTGCTCAAAACCAGCCCGTTCAAAAGTTACATCATTTTGATTAGGGGAGACTTACTTTTTTTTGTTGTGTATATGATATGACCGTGTTGGTTTTCTCACGTAAAGAGTCCCCCTCCCCTTCCCCTTCAACTCATACCAATTCAAGTTGTAAACTTAAAGGCCCGGTATCACCGCCCAAACTTTGCTGGAGCGTTCCTTGAACGGTAGGGAGAGGGGGCCGAATTTCGACAACGCTCGTCACCGCGCACAAAAATGGAAAACAATCGAAAACACGGGCGTTGCCTTAGCGGTACACCGCTAAAGCCGGCGTAGCTTTAGCGTTGGTTTAACGGTAGCGAGCGGTAGCGAGCGTTGGCGTAGCTCCGGCACCTCCATACCAACGCCAAACCAAAGTTCATCACCGCAATGGATAGCTGCTTCAACGCCCGTCACCGTTCCAGCAATCCCATGTCTGCTCGAAAAACGCTCACAACCGCTCCACCAAAGTTTGTGCAACGTTTAATCACCGCCCGGGCAAAGCTGGGGAAGCAGCGGTGGTCCAGCGTTCAAGATTTCTGCGTTGGCCTAGCGGACCCAAGCGTCCACGAACTTGCGTCTAACGGTTCCAAATTTTGACAGGGCGTTGTTGGAGCGGTGGTGAACTTTGCCGGAGCGGAAAATTGCCCGGTCCTCACCGCTCGCAATATTTTGTGCAGCTAAAAACTTTCGGAGCGGTAGGAGGGACCATTAGCGTTGGCCGACGGTATACGGCGTTGCCATAACGGTGGCCAACTTCTGTTAAACGGTGGTGAACGGTAACGAGCGGTGATGAATTTTTTTTCACCGCTCCAGGAACGCTCCAGCAAAGTTCGGGCGGTGAGACCGGGCATTGAGGGCGCTCCCATTCTACTCAAAGCGAACGCGACCATAGACTTGTTTTGTCTTTTGCACGGTTTTTCCAATTTATTTTCTTTATTGTGACGAGCAAGTACGTTTTAAAAGAAATGTATGCTCTGATGAAGTACGCTAAGGCCCGTATTCAACTGTGGAGTTTAGGGTTGTACGATAATAAGCAATAGGTTCGCACAATAGCACGGTAAAAGAAAAAACTTCCAAACTTGTACAACTTACGTACGGCTGGAAGTTTCTCGTGTACTGGAACGCACAATATCAAACCGGAAATCCATTGAAATAATGACGCAACAATCTTTTGTTTGTAGCCGCTTTACCATTTTGCTATCCATTGACTACCGAGGGTTGTTGTATTGGTTCAAAGGTGCTTGTCATGCAGTTTTAAATATCACGTTCTATTCATGAATGATTCTGTGGCTGGGAACAATTAAAAGGCCTGAAAATTTTCAGCTGAAAAAAGACAATAGTTTTATTCCTTCTGAATAAATTATTTACTTTACTTGCCTGAATAAACTACTCGTATAGTAGTTTGAATCCAATTTGCATATCTTAGTTGTTGTTATGTCTGACAAACATATTTCTTGTCTGACATAGCAACACACAAATATATGCAAAAAAGAAAATCGGGTAGGCCTATTTTTGTCAAGTGCCATTAATAATTGAGTAGTCTTGGAGTAACACATGAGCCTACATTTTCAGTTTAAAAGGACAATTGTGTACATCGCGGAGACGTTTCTGCAACTCAAACACTCGGAGACATCACCGATAATTTTTGTCTGTCAGTCTCAGAGATGTCTCTGAGACCACTTTGAGATTTTCCCCCGACTAGTATCAAAACCGTATCAAACCCGTCCCAAACTAGTCTCAAATCCGTCTTATGACAAGTACCGTGAGATACTTCACGGCGAGGTCTCCGCGACTCGGATACTCCAGGACGTCTCCTATCATTTTTTTTTTCTGTCGCGGAAATATCTCGGAGATGTCTCGGAGACGTCTGCCCGACGAAAAACATTCATGTGATTTAAACATTTTCTATTTTTTCATGAGACGTCGCGGAAATTCAGCTTAGGAGACCGTCAGACGTCTTTGTGACGTCTCCAGCACTAGTTTCAAAATCATTTCAAACCCGTTTCAAATTAGTCTCAAACTAAACACAACACAAAAAGAAAGTTCCCCCTATTTCAGATATCAATAATTTTTTAACCAAGAGGAATTCAAAAAATTCTAATTAGATGTCCATGTAGGGAATTTAATTTGCCACTATGGGAGCGAATTTTAGGAAAAAATCATCGAGTCATGCTTCAATGAGCAATGGTTGAATTAAAAAAAGTCATTCTTTGAAGTTCGCAAGCCTAAAATGGCAACTTTGATTCAATGGTTAACGGACCCATTACCAGATTTTAAACATTTTACACGTCAGAATGTATGCAAAACGTGCTTCCTAATATACGGAAACAAAATTTGCGTCAAATTTTACGGTTGAGTGAGCATGCAGCAAAAATTGCCTAAACTGAGATTTTTACTTCTTTGCCACGGTATAATCGATCAAATATGAGGGAATTCCTGTTTTGGAAGTGTATGCAACCAATATCCATTCATTCACGGTTGAATGAACCCATCAAACAATAAAAAATAAAAAAATAAAAAAATAAATAGGCCATAGCTGTATGCCAAGTTTCGTGACATAACTCACAGTAGAATCAACAATAATCATCAATGAACTTGGCCGAATTTCACATCTGTCAGGTATTGATTTCCTCCTCCTTTGACTTTATGTACAGAGGTTTAACAAAAGTTTAACAAAGGTGCAATTTGGCATCTTAATTCTCAGTTTTTGTCCATTTGACAGTAAATTATTTTATGAAACTTTGCACATAGCTTCAACTGGACTCTAACTAACATGATCTTTATTCAAATTACGTATTCGAAAAGTCACTGAACCATGACGAAGCCCCAAACTTTCTTTTCATTTCCATGATTTTCTTGTATCTTGTGCCCACTGAGGCGTGAAACATCAGGATTTTTGTGAAAATAAAATCAAAAGTACTCCCCCAAAAAAATTGTTATATTCAATCAAAGTAAGAATTTGAATTTTAGTCCATATACGTGAGAAATGGGCTTTGCCAGTCTCACGTGCTCACCGAAGCATAAATTTGTAAATAAATGCCATAGAATCATTGACACGTGCCCAAAGAATATAAATACAACCCCAAAAATGTTAATGAGATGCTTTCTAGTGCATAACATTACTACAATGACCATATCAATTCTACTCCACGTGAAATGTAAATCTAATGTATTACATTAAAAGACGCGTCCATTATTTGAGGAGGGGAAACGCAACATTACATCCATGAGTTTAGTGGAATTACAGCTGAGCGGCGCAGAAAATTATACGGCTCTACACTGATATCAACTAAACCCAGGCTGACGGCGGGAAGCGACCAATTGACAACTGCATGCAATTATTACTTAGAGTACGAAAACTCGCCTAAGAAAACTTCCCTGTGGTGGAATTGTATTGTCAGACGATCTGTTCGAGCAAATTACTCGTGGACATGAGATAAGTAATTGAACTTTTATCATAGTTTTCGTAGGTAGATGCTTCAGACCAGATTAGGGAAAAAGACATTTTGGCAAGCCTATATCACCATTGTGCTAAAGTTGTAATCAGAATCTTTATTTAACATAGATTGATGTTCCAAACGATTATTGATATAAATAGTGATCTTGTTACATCTTGCGAAGACGCCGTCCACATGCTATATACATGTGATGTGCGGGAATATTGACCCATCGAGTAAAGATTCGTTTGTGATAATGTTCAAAGTGACAGGACTCTTTCTTAACCAATCGAAATGAATGTACCATTTTTGGAAAGCTGGGAATTCAAGCTTTTAAAAACTGCACGAACAGTAAGGTGTAATATAATTATGCGTAATCGAGGAAGATGACTATGCAGCGTATGAGCTATTTTGAGAGCAAAATTGGCCATATTGTACAGGAAATTTGATCTGACATGGCTTTCGAATTGATAGAAGTGACAGAACTTTTTCTTTTCTTTCCAATCTGTTATTCCTGTTATTAAAAAATTCAGAATCTTAGCTTACTTAATCAGAGCGAACATTTATTTGAAAAAGGTGTTGCTCGCCATAATCAAGAAAACAAAGTGAAAAAACTGTGCAAAATACAAAATGTCTATGGCCGCGTTCGCTTTGAGTAGAGTGATAGCGCCCTCTTTCCCTTAAGTTTACAACTAGAATTGATATGTCTTCGTAATTCTAAAATGGCCTATTTTTTGGTTGTTTGATAGGTTCATTCAACCGTGAATGATGGATAATGGTTGCATACACTTCCACAACAGGAATTCCATTATACTTGATCGAATATACCATGGCAAAGAAGTAAAAATCGCAGTTTGGGCAATATTTGCTGCATGCTCACTCAACCGTGAAACTTGACGCAAATTTCTTTTCCGTATTTTGGGAAGCACGTTTTGCAAACATTCTAACATGTAAAATGTTTAAAAATATGAAAATGGGTCCGTTATCATTGAATCGAAATTGCCATTTTAGGCTTGCGAACTTAAAAAAAAATACATTTTTGCATTTGACCATTGCTCACTGAAGCATGACTTAATGATTTTTCCTAAAATTCCTTCCCATTGTAGTTAATAAATTCCCTACATGGACATATAATTAGATTTTTTTAATTCCTCCTGGTTAAAAAAATATTGATATCTGAAATTGGGGGAATTTTCTTTTTGTGTTTAGTTCCAAATCCGTCTTATCCCATCTCATGACAAGACTTGCCACCATTAGATATCATTAGTTTTCGCGTCAGTTGTCTTTTTGAATATAATGTTAGGCCAAACTAACACGTCAATCGTGTCGGAAAATGTCATGTTTGATGATATACATGCAATCAATCGACTCGTTGTGGATGATTCAATAATGCATCTCAATTTTAAGCAAATTTTGAACAACCTTTAGCTTCAAGTTAACGAGAAAATAGATAAACTAGCTTTCTCCGACACAAAACTCGCAAAGCCATACCAAATTCTAAATCACCTATACCCCTGGTTTAGAATTTTTTACAAATGTTTGTACAGATCTGGTCTCAAATGACGTCATCCGAGACTACTTTCGTACAATTAGACGCAGGCTTCACTGACGCTTCATAGAGAAGCGTGCAAACCAGCGTTGCATTCTCGTTTCAAAATACTATTTTGGTGCGACAGCACAACTCTAGACTCCGTAGTAGAATAAAGAAAAAGTCCTGTCACTTTTGTCAAATCGAAAGCCTAGTCAGATCGAATTCCTATACAATATGGTATATTTTGCTCTCAAAGTAGCGCAGGCGCTGCACAGTTTTTATCCTCGATGCCGCATTATTCTATTAGAACTTATTGTTTGCATGGCAATTAAAGGCTTGAATTCTCAGCTTTTCGGAGATGGTAGATTCATTTTGATTAAGAAAAAGTCCTGTCACTTTGAACATAATCATAAGAGACTCCTCGATTGGTGAATATTTACCCGTATTACATGCATATTGCATAGATGTGAACGGTGCACAGTGGGCCAGAATGAACTCAAAGTGCGACAAAATTAATTCCTCATCGAAGACGGATAATTAAATTTTTAAGAGAAGTCCATATATACACTGTTCGTCATAAAGGTGGAATATTTTTTTCTGGCTCAAGCGACATTATGTTGCTCCGCTATTAATTTCTCGAATGTGTTTGTCACCGCTTTCACTTTCTGGGATCCTGGGTATGTCTTGGACACTCCCTCAACCCTTCCCGGGGATTTTTCTTCAAAAAAGTTTGTCACCCCCAGAAGATGGCCATTGTCGTAATTTTTTCTTATTTTTGGGGCCCTTTTTTGTTCACGCGACCCACCAAGGCCCCCTCAGTCCTACCCCAAGGAAAGACGTCTGAGGTGGAGATTTGTTATTGTTCTTTAAATTAAATCTAGATTTATGGTTACAGGCTTGACTCTTTTCTCTAGGGGAGGGGTCAAAATTTATTTTGATTGGGGTTCAACATTCATTTTATTCATTTTTACACCATGGAAATTTCTATCTTCCCTAAATTGTATTGTTAAATCTCAACCAAACATAAATCAAAATAAAATATTATCAATAATGACTATTTACAACCTTGTCATCAAGGCTAAACAAAATCTATGGGGTTTTTCATTTCTTTTGTTTTCAGCAAAAAGATGGAATAAAATATTCCGAATTTTCACCAATTTCGTATTTTACTTCAAACCCTCCCCTAGACAAGAGACCTAAGCCTGTCCTCAGAAATAAAGATTTAACTTAAAGAACGATATAAAACAATACACCTCAGTCGCGTTTCCTGGGGGTAGGACTGAGGGGGGCTTGATTGGCCGGGAAAACAAAAAGGGGCCTCAAAATGAGAAAAAATGACAAAAATGGGCAACACGGGGGTTGACAAATCTTTTTTGGAAAAAGGTCCACGTGAAGGGTTGGGAGAATGTCCAAGATATAGCCAGGGTCCCAAAAAGTAAAAGCAGGGACAAACATATTCAAGAAATTAAAGTCAGAGCAAAATCATGTCGCTATAGCGGCAAAAAAAAATATTCCACCTTTATGACGGACAGTATAGTTTTCAGACCCGCGGAATTCGATGAGAACAATGTCAAATCCTTATGACGTCATTAAAATGCTATTTTCTGATTGGACAAGGCAAAAATCAATAGTAACGCATAGGCATATTTATTTTACTTTGATTAGTGGGACTTAAAGGGGTTTCGAGACATGAGAAACACCATAAGAGTATTTTCAAATGTCTATGACGTCACTAAAATACCGAATACTGATTGGTTAGAGTGGACTTTTTAGTAAAACTTACATAACTGATATTACTTTTATAAGAGAGGTGTATATGGGTTTCTAGACCACGGAAACATTGTTAACATGATTAAAGTAATTTTATAAATTATTTGAAATTAACTAAGGAAATACAAGGGGAGTCTCTTTTTATCATAAAAATACGGTTTTCCTGGTGGTACCAGTAGGCCTATTCATCAAATAAGTAGAAAACATTTTGATTATGGCTATTTATTCTTGCTAATGATGGAAAAGTTATTGCAATTTCTGAATCTAAGAGTCCTTCTCTAATTGGACTTATTGTATTGTATTGTATTTTATTTTCCAAATCACAACAATAAAAAAATACAGTTATCATATAAACATATAATTAAAAAAAAATAAAGGAAGCACGAATGTCTTAATGGCCAATTCAGCCTTGTCAACATAACAATACTGATCTTCCATGGGGTCCAGAAAATACAGAAATTCGACAGACAAAATAACAGTGATATCGAACTATAAATAATACAAAAATGAAAGATAGTAAAATAATAAATACACATTTAAAATGTGTTAGTCTTACATGTTCTCCTGACCGCAGTAGCAAAATATATTAATACAAGTCAAAATTTAAGAATGATCTATTTTGAAATATATTACATAATTATTTGGAAGCGAACGATAATAACATCTTATATCATAGCTGAGTTCCCAAATAAATACCATAATACTATTTCAAAAGAAGATTAAAATCAATTCAGATGGTCATGAAATTGAAAGGTGGGGATTGCATGTCATCCCCATAAGCACACATTTCTCAACGAAAATCATTTTATTCATGTGTTTTGGTCGTGTTTGGTTTTTCGGCTTTCAATTTAAATGTTTACGCCACTTACGGTTAGACGTCTTTTGTGTGCACAAAACGTGCGCATCATCGACTTTTAGCAAATTTTGATGGTAAAATAGGCGAACAAGCGATACAAAATAAGATATATCTCCGAAGTTTGCAGGAGGTTTCAGGTAAATTTGGTATTGATGTAAAGCATAAACTATAACGAAGACTCTCATTGTATTTTTAGCGCAGCAATCGGCAGCAATGTTGAAAATTTATGCGTAGGCCTATGAATAACAAAAAAGCTATTTCCTCCAATTATTTAGTGGTTTCTCCCTAAATTACTTCCGAATGGAATAAATAGTATCAGATACGTCTCCGAGATGTCTCCGCGACAATTCAAGAAAACAAAATCCGTCTAATACTAATTATCCGTCGCGGAGACGAAATTTCTATTCTATCGCAGAGACGTTTCCACGAAGTGAGATACTACCCTAAATAAGATGTTACTGCTAAGTCAAATATCCACACAATAGAAATCATTTTAGATAGGAAAATCAAAAGTCCATATAGAAGGATCGATGTCCTAAAGGGGGTATCTCACTGGTTGCTAACCCAGGCAAATTTACACAATGTTATATATAAAGATAATATTAGGGATGTCTACTAAAATTTTAAGTTCTTTTAAAATTGTTTTCGCTAGGCTTTTTGGATAGAGCATGTTAACAGAAACATTTTAGTACTTGAATTATCACAAATGGATGTTCCATTTCAAAGATATGACCCAAAGAGAGTCTGAGTTTACCAATGAGCTGCTAGAACACTTTAACAAGTTTCAGACAAAGCCAGAAAATGCAATAAAAGCTCAAGTTTATGGTCCCTTTTCTTTGATTTATTAAACCAAATCATACCAAACATTTTCTGTGTGTGTATCAACATGAAATGAGATTATAGTAACACAATTGAGGCGTATGAGTAGATTATACAAAAAGTTTTTGGCAGTACAAAACTAGGCTATTTCATGGTGGTGTGGCTCAGAGCTGAGTGTTGAAGAGGGTAGAGTAATTTTAAAACTTAATTGGCCAGTGGTAAACATCATTTTCTGTTTTTCACTCCAATACATTTTTTGTTAAAAAATAGTTAAATTTTATAGATACCCACTTCTGCTTAGCTGAATCTATTCCACTCGTGAAAAATTCCAGTCATAACACACATCACACAGAAGCATCACTTTGAACATGCTGTAGTTTTCTTCATATCAATTTTTTCATCAGCAGAAGTTGATTGCCTGCTGAGGTATTTTCTAAGGAAGAAACTGACCAATTAAGAATAAAAATGATCGATATTTACCACTGGCCAAAAGACAATTTCGAAAGCTGTGTTTTATTGAAAAATTTGCTATTTCTCTGCCAGTGTATTATTGAGTAGGCAGAACACTTAGTGCATGGGTTATTGTTTGCATTGTAAATGCATGAGTGACTACATCCATACATTGAAGTGGAAACTGTTCTAGTGGCTTTTTGCTGTTGTGTGGCCATCCCTAATAATATACCAACGTTTTAAACATCACTCATTATTATGGAACACTTTATTTTATGCTGCTTTGTGAGGCAAGCACAAAGGGGTTATCTCACTGCATCAGAATTGTATGCTTTCTTTTGTGCTGTCTTTTTAGGCAAGCACAAAGGGGTTCTTTTGCATGATCGTGGCATGTTATCTTTTGTACTTTGTTTATACATGCAAGCACAAAGGGTTATATCCAAGGAAGTATGGGAGACCGGGGACAATTGTAACAGTTTTTTTTCCCTAATTTGACCTATCAAATTTATTAAAGCTAAATACTTGCTTAAAACGAATAAAATGAAATATGCGTATTAAGCTTGATATATGAATAGGTTTGGGTTAAGTACAACAAGTTATTTTGAAGCTATTACCATTTCAAAACAAGATGTCGAGTGTTACAATTGCCCCGTGTCCAGGGGCAATTGTAACAGACGTACGGGGCAATTATAACACATGAAATTGTAATATTTCGTTTTTCTTTATCAAAGCTATGCACTTGGCAGATCCAAGATTTAAACAACATTAACCACATAAAACATGACAATGCTTGACTTAAGTTACATTATATTTTTCACTTGTTAAATGCATGACAAGGGATTCTTGCAGAAGTTTACGTACTCTGTACGGGCGATGGCAGCGCGCTGAATTGTCCCGGGGCTAGGTACGGGGCAAAAGTATTTACTTAACGGCATTGTTACTATTGCCCCTATGGTGGGCAACCATATTTGGAGAGATTTTTTTTTGAAACTTTAGCAAAATACAGGCCTAAGAATATAACTTCTAAATAAATAAAAATGACAGCCATAGCTCAACCACATATTTGTCCAGAAGAAAAGCAATGGGTAGTGTGAAATATTACTTTCCTGCTCAAAAAACTATTTTTTTTTTGCTGTAAAAAGTTCAAACAACCGTTAAAACTGTTTACACTCAAATAGCATGTGGAGCGATGAAATATACATGCTCTGTACACAGGTTAAGTTTTTATCGTGATTCTGTTAGGAATGGGAGCCTCTGTTATATTTTCCCCGTGTTACAATTGTCCCCGGTCTCCCCTACAAGCCCTGGAGATCTCTCCTCAAGCCGCGAAAAGAAAATATGTCAGGCATGACTGTGCTCAACTGGATCTCCCGTGCAGATGGATAGACAAAAGATCCCCACTTGGCTGCACTCGTATGGGTCACTTTCAAAAGGAGATATTCTTTTGTATTGAAATCACTTTTCGCTACCACTCGTCTGAAAATTGTGAGCAATATAAAATGTGTTCTATGCGAGGCATACGAAAATAAATAATACAATATTTTCTGAAATAGTAATCAAAATTACTCGACTAGGCATTATTTGTGGACACTAATATGACATATTGGCATCATAAATGGCACATTTCACAAGTTTGAGCCCCTTTTTGTTGACCTGAGCAAAACATAAATGAAAAGAAACGCTTCTGAATTGGAACTTTGCCAAATGAAAAGGTGTGAAATCGGAATGATTTACTTTGTGTTCATTGTTAATGACATCAATCGAAGACACTCGAAGATGCTGGATAATTATTATTATTTTCAAATATATTTTGGGGAAATTAAATCTTATTATCGCGTAAAAATGATTAAATTATTTTTTGATACGATTCAAATTTAGTTTCGACCCTTTCCATAGACTGTTCAAGGAGTAAAATCATATTCAACCATTTTTACAGACATAGTATATACGCTTGCATCCTTTCACAAAATAAATTCTCCAGGAAATTTTGAACATGTTCAAAATTTGTTGGCGAATTATTTTCCAGGAAATTCCAGGCCAATCAAAACTAATCTGGTAGAAATGGAAAATATTATCATTCGCCAATGCAGGACAAAAGACATTCCTGTTGGTCGATTCCATTCATTTCAGAAGTTCGCTGCATTCCAAAAAACCCCTTTGTCCAGAAAACACATAACAAAAGAAAACGCTGTTGTATAGGCACTCTGTATATACGACTTTCTCTAAATTCGCTTCGTTCGCAAACGTTCGCAACTCAGTGAGATACCCCCTAAACAGATCCCTGTTGCGATGTCAAATATCAAGACTAACGAATTTGTTATCAATAGGGAAATCAAATGTCCATATAGCAGAGTCAATGTCTTAACCCTATCAAGACCAAGGTATTTTGAGGGTTCATAGGCCCAGGGGGGGGGGGGGGGCACATTGTGCCCCCCTTCCCCCCTCCAACTCAAGCTCAACAACTTGGTACAACTTAAATTTCTCAAGGCCATCATATGGGGGCGCTATTTTCACTTAAGTGAAGAAAAAATAGAAAAATGCACAAAATTTGAATTAAATCATTTTAACTCCCTAAAATCATGGTTTGAAGATGGAAACTCTGACAAATATGTCTTACGATTCATTCATTGTTCATTCGTCCATTCAAAATATTCACGGTTGCCAAATGAGGGCGCTTTATGCTCTTAAGTAAGAAAAATTCAATTCCACCAACAGAGGGCGTTTTGGTAATCAATTGAAATAATTAAATAATAATTGTTTTTTGTACTAATTTTCACTATTTAGGCAAGCAAAGTGAATGTATAATAAGCAATAATCATATTCTGTGAATTTCATTGGATAAACTCATCTAAAATATTAGAAATGTGAAAAAAAAATTGATATTTTCATATTTTTTAAATATATTTTTTGTTTTGGCGCCATTTTTAATTTAAAAAAAACAAAACAAACAAAGAGAAAGATTGGTATTCAGTTCGGAATGTTTTTTTCAATTCATTTTGACTGTAGAAAACCCATTTATAACTATGTATATAAAAAATGATCCAAAATTGGATAAACATGGCTGTCAATTTGTGGTTGCCATGGCAACATGGAATATCATATCCCCACAAAATATGTATCAAAATGTTTGTGAATAAATTTTAGGTAAAGTCACCAAGTTTAGGGGGAAATGAGCGAAGCGTATAGAAATGGTTTATAAAAGTTTGGTAGGGGGGCATATTGGGCCCCCCCCCCCTTGGTCTTGATAGGGTTAACAGGTAAATGGAGGGTCCATAGCGAATTCAAATATCCACACAAAAGAAAGAGTTATGCAATCCCGTGTCAATCAAAGTGTCTAATCTGTCATAGGTATTCCAATGTCGCATTGGTAAGTCAAATGTCAGTTGATACAGCTGAAAGTTAATATTCCTAATTTTGAAAGCAATGATTTCAAAGCAAAGGATCTTGAAATATGCAAATGCGTTATTTATGTTAAGGTATAAAAAGTAGGGCTTTTTCTGAAGAAAAAGCAAATTATATTCTTCTACATTGTGGAAGATTGTGATTAT
>CALNVZ010003463.1:199084-211066 GCA_940671915.1 Paracentrotus lividus | reverse complement strand
GTCTATACACGTACAGTTCACCATATACTGGCATATATCATGAAACATACACACACCACCCGAATGATAATTATGTCTTGGGTTCCAGCATAAACCAGACTAACTAACATACACACATCTCCATGCTATGCACGCAAACCAAATCAAACCAAAACACACAAAAAACAAAACACCACACAACCGACAAGGAACAAAACACATCCAAATATTAGGTCATCACTATAAATCACCAACTCGCACTATGATCAATGAAACATACACAATCATGATTATTAGCCTTATCAACGGTTAAATCACCAAGTACTACTGGGTATTGGATGCCAAGCATACACACACCCAATGAATTAGTCCAGTCACGTACGTCACCATACTACGGTAATGATCACGAAACATACACATATCATGAATTCGCTATGCACACAGCTAAATTATAATAGAAATATCAACATCCAATTGATTAGCCTAGTTCACGTAAGCCGTACCGCATATACATAACAAAGTCACCATACACGTAGAACACAACACATCCAAATGATATAGCATCACAAAGCACCAGTACATGATGATCATGAAACAACCAACACATACATGATAAGTCTATTCACGAAAGAACACTGTTAGATCAAGACAGATACGTATAGATCACATCCAATAAATCTATTCACAAAAGCACCAGTACTCGTAACACACATCATTCACCATATTGCATATGATATGAAGACATCACACACAATACACTAAAAGTCACGATACTACTGTAATAACATACACACATAATGATATAGTCTATGTCATAAGTCCCTCCAGTACTACGTATAAATCATAGAACAGCACACATCATGATATTAGTCTATTACACGTAAAGTCAACAAAATGATCTATCCATCCAATAGTCAGAAGTCCCAGTAACCGTACTACTGCTAATTATCATGAAACATACACACATCCAATGATATTAGTCTATGACACAATACAAGAACATACACATCACCAAATGATATTAGTCTTTGTCAATAAAAGCACCAGTACTACATGTATTGATCATGAAAAATACACACATCAATGAATATTAGTATATGTCACGCAAATCACCAAGTTTACTTGTATATCGTCATATATTATCACACATCGATAATATTAGTTATGGTAACATTCTACTGTATATTATCATAGAACGTAAACACATCAATGATATTGAGCCTAATGTCACAATAAAGTCACCAAGTACTACTGTATATGATCATGAAACATGACAACACATCCAATGATTAATTAGTCTATGTCACTATAGAAGATCACCAAACTACTGTATATGATCATAGAACATACACACACCCAATATATTAGTCTATGTCACAAAAGTCACCAGTACTACTGTATAATGAATTAATGAAACATATACACATCCAATGATATAGTATATGTCACACTAAAGTCACCAGTACACTGTATGATGATATAGAACATAAACATGACATCACAATGAATTATGTCTAATTGTCACATAAGTTCACCAGTACACTGAAATATTGTCATAGAACCACTAAACACATCCATTAATAATTAGTCTATGGCAAATACGTAAAGTCCGAGTTCGACAGTATATACATCATAGATACAATACACATACCCAATGATATAGCATGTTCACATAAAGTACCATTCACGAATACTATCAAGAAACATACACACAACCCCAATGATTATCATTCACATAAAGTCTCCACCCATGGCACGGTAATCAAACAATACACATTCAATCCAAAAATTAGTAAACAAATCACCCAGGACACTTAAACAAAGAACAACACACACCAAAAGCATGTCACAAAGCACCAGTAGTACGTATAGAATAAAACACACACATCCAGAATATCTAATCACGTTAAGCAACCAGAAACAGATAACAGAAACATCACAATCCCGAATCATCAATGAATTATACGTCATGCACAAAAATTCAATACAACTGTAAACCATAAATACAAACACACATCCAAAAATAGTTAGTCACATAAACACTAGAACACTGAATGACATAGAACAACAACATACCCCATGATAATTATCTACACAAAAAAAACCCAGTACTACTGTAATACATCGAACAACACACACAATCCAAGAATAGTCATGCACATAAAGTCACCATCTACGAAGATCATGCCGGAACATACACATATTCAATAAACTATTCACATAACTCACAAGTACTAATGTGATAATCAAGAACAACACACATCCAATGAATCCGCATTCACATAAAGTCACCAGTCTACGATATGACATAGAACAACACACATCCAATGAAAGTCTATGCACGTAAAGTCACCATACTACTGTAATATGCATATATCATACACCATATCCAATAATATTATTATGCAACATAAAGTCAACAGACTATGCATAGATCAATGAAACATACACACATCCAATATATAGCGATTCACATAATCCGAGACTCACGTAATGACAT
The DNA here is from genome assembly GCA_940671915.1 of Paracentrotus lividus. Classification (NCBI taxonomy): domain Eukaryota; kingdom Metazoa; phylum Echinodermata; class Echinoidea; order Camarodonta; family Echinidae; genus Paracentrotus; species Paracentrotus lividus. Next base: position 208,587 of record CALNVZ010003463.1, on the reverse strand, counting down.
GAAACAACACACATCAATGATATTAGTCTAGTCACGTAAATCACTATACGACTGTAATGAAATATACAAACACACATCCAAATGATATAGTCTATTACACGTTAAGTCACCAGTACATGTAATATGACAAATATCAACACATGCATCCAATAACATAGTATAAGTCACATAAAGTCACCAATACTACTGATATGATCCATAACATACACATATCAATGATTAATAAGTCTATGTCACATTAAAAGTCACCAGTACACTGTATTTGATACAAAGCATACACACACCCATGAATAGTCTTTGTCCACTAACGTCACGTACTACTGATATGAAATGCGATGGCAACATACACAAATATTCATGATATCGGTGCTATGTACATAAAAGTCACCAGTACTACGAAAATTGTTATAGAACATAGTGCACATCAATGATATCAGCATGTCACGTAAAGTCACCAGTAACTACTGTATATGGTCATAATTATCATATACACACATGCAAAATATTAGTTTGTCACATAAATCACCAGTAACACGTATTATGATCAAGAACATATTAAACACACATCCAATGATATTAGGTCTATGTCACCTAAAGTGAACCAGTACTGACTGTATTATAGATCATAACCATACACACACCCAATGATATGAGTCTATGTCAGGTAATAGTCACGTAAGTATACTGTAATGATCATAGAACATACACACTCCAATGATATTAGTATTGCACATAACAGTCACCAGTACTACTGTATATGATATCATAAAGCATACACACATCCACATTATGATGATTAGTCTATGTCACATAAAAGTCACCAAGTACTAACTGTATGATCATGAAACATACACCACATATCATGATATTTTAGTCTATGTCACGTAAAGTAACCAGTACTACTGTAATATGAATCATAGAACATACACACACACAATGATAATTCGTTCTATGTCACATACAGTCACCATACTACTGTATACTGATCATAGACGGCGATACACACATCCAATTATATTTAGTCCTATGTCACGTAAAGTCCAGTACTACTGTATATTGGTCATATTAATCATTACAACACATCCAATAATATTAGTTATGTCACATAAATGTCACAGTACTATTGCATATAGAATCATTGAAACATACAACACATCCAATGATATTAGTATCGATGTCACATAAAGTCAAACGACGTATACTGTATAAGTGATTCATGAATCATACCACAACAGTACATATGATATTAGTCTATGTCAGCGATAAAGTCCTCCAGTACTTAATGTAATATGATAAGAGAAACAAGCACACATCCAAGTGATATGTAGTGCGTAGTTACAGCCCGTAAATGGCAACATATACGGTCCATAATTGCATCATATTATCCATACACACATCCAATAATATCTATGTTATGTCAGATAAAGTCACCAGTATCAGTAACTAACTGGCAATATTATCATGAAACATCTACACACATTCATAGATATTCGTCTATGTACTATAAAGTCACCAGTATTTACTGTAAAATTTTATAGAACATATGCAGCACCAATGATATTAGTCTATGTCACGTAAAGTCCACCAGTACAACCTGTATACTGGTCATATATTAATCATTACACACATTGCAATAATATTAGTTTATGTCACATAAGTCACCAGTACTACTGTATAATGATCATAGAAGCATAACACCACACCAATGATGAGTAGTCTATGTCACCTAAAGTGAACCAGTATATCTGTATATTGATCATAGACCACACCACACCTCAATGATATGAGTCTATGTCAGGTGAAAGTCACTAGTATTACTGTATATGATCTATGAGAAATACACCATCCAATGATATTAGTATATGGTCCACATAGAAGTCAGCCAGTACTACTGTATATTGATCATAGAACATGACACACCCAATGATATTATGTCTATGTCACATAAAGTCACCAGTACTACTGTAATATCATGAAACATACACACTACAATGATATTAGTCTAATGTCACGTAAAGTAACCAGTTACTACTGTATATGATCATTAGAAATACCACACAACACAATATATTCGTCCTATGTCACATACAGTCACCAGTTACTATGTATTATGATCATAAGACCATCACACATCCAATTATATTAGTCTAGTTGTCACGTAAAGTCCCAGTACTGACTGTATATGGTCATAATTTCATAATTAACACAACACATCCAAATAATATTAGTTTATGTCACATAAAGTCACAGTACTATTGCATATGATCATGAAAAATACACACATCTCAATGATATTATCGATTCAACATATAAGTCACGAGTAAATACTGTATATTGATCTGAAACATACACACATACAATGATATTAGTCTGATGTCACGTAAAGTCTCCAGTATACTGTATATGAATAAGAGAACAAGCACAACATCCAATTGATATTAGCTCTATTACACGTAAAAGTCCAACAAGTACTACTGTATTCAGATCAATATTATCTATAACACACATTCCAATAATATTATTTTTATTCAGATAATAGTACCAGTAGCATGTACTCTACTGCATAATTTCATGAAACATACACACATCCAATTGATATTAGTCTATGTCAGCATAAAGTCACCTAGAACTAACTGTATATGCATTCATAGAACTATACACACAACATGAGTTTAGTCTTTTGTCACAATAGAAGTCACCAGTCTATTGTTTATGTTCATGAAACCTACAACACATCCAGTGGATATTAGTCTATTGTACGCAATCACCAGTATTATGGTATATCGTCATATTATTATATCACACATGCCAAAAATATTAGTTATGGTCACATAAATCACCAGATCTACCTGTATAGTGCATATGAGAAGCATGAAACATACATCAATGATGATTAGTTATGTCACATAAAGTCCAACGCATTTATCTGATATACGATCATGACAACACACATCCAATGATTTCTAGTCTATGTCAGCATAAAGTCACTAAAGACTACTGATATGATCTAGACATACACACACCCAATGATTATTAGTCTTTGTCAAGATAAAGTCACCATGTACTACTGTATATGATAATGAAAATACACACATTCCAATGATATTAGTTAAATATGTCAGCAATAAGTTCACCAGTACTACTGTATATGATCATAGAACATAAATCACATCCATGAAATTAGTCCTGACTGTCCACATAAGTCACCAGTACTACTGTATATGATTCATAGAACATAACAGCATCCAATAATAATAAGTCTATGGCACGTAAAGTCACGAGTTCTACTGTAGTATGATATTAAGAACATACACATACCAATGATATTAGTCTATGTGTCCACAGTAGAAGTTACGCAGTTCTACTGAAATATTATCATTAGAACATAACACACATCCAATGATATGAGTCTATGTTCAGCATAAAGTCACCAGTCTACTATATATGGATCAATATTTATCATACAACACATCCAATAATATTTCAGTTTATGTCACATAAAGGTCAACCAGTACTACTGTAGTATAAATCATAGAACATTACACACATCCAATGATATTAATCTATGTCACATAGAGTACTCAGTAAGTACTGTTATGATCATTAAAAAACATACACATATCCTATTGATATTAGTCTTGTCAGCGTAAGTCACCAGTACTACTTGTGATAATGATCATGAAACATTCACATATGCCAATGATATTCGACACTATTGTCACATTTAAAGTCACCAGTCTACTGTATAATGACCATATTACATTACTACACATCCAATCAATAATTCAGTTTGTATGTCACATAATAAGTCCACTAGAATACTGTATATGATCATAGAACATACACATACCATATATTAGTCTATGTCCCATAAATATAACCAAAGTACTACTGTATATTATCATCCGGGAACTCACACACACATCCAATGATATGAGTCTATGTCACATAAAGTCACAGTGCTACTGTATATGATATGGAACATACACATATCCAAATGAATATGAGTCTATGTCACAGTAAAGTCACAAGTACTAATGTGTATGATTCATATGTAACATACACACATCAGATGAATATTCGTCTATGTCACATAAAGTCACCAAGTTGTCTACTGTAATGTATCCATTAGAACATACATCACATCCAATGATATTAGTTCTATTGGTCCGTAAGTCACCAGTAACTACTGGTATATGGTCGATATTATAATACCACATATCCAATAATATTTAGTTATGTCACATAAAGTCACCAGTCTATTGCATAGTGATCATTGAAACAGTTACAGCACATCCAATGGAATATTAGTCGATGTCACATAAAGTCACGAGTACACTGGTATAATGATCATGGAAACATACACACATTCAAATGATATTATCCTATGTCACGTAAAGTCACTAGTACTACTGGTAAATCTGACATAGTACAAACACAGATCCAATGATGATTTAGTCTTATTACACTTAAGTCCAACCAGGTACTACTGTATATGGTCATATTACATACACTACATGCACAAATATTAGTTTTAATGGTCACATAAAGTTACCAGTGACTACTGTATATGATCAGCGGACAATACACACATCCAATATATTAGTCTATGTTCACAAAAGTCACCAGACTACTTGGGGATATGACATGAACATTACACACATCCAATGATATTAGCATTCACCTAAAGTGGACGCAGTACTCACTGGGAAGATCATAGACCATACAACACACCCATGATAGAGTTCCTATGTTCACGTAAAGGTCACTAGTAACTAACTATTATATTATTTAGAACATACACACATCCAAATTATCAATCAAAAATTCCCATACTACGTTAAGACATGAAACCAACACATATCAAGAATACTCTATTCCAAAAAGCTCACCAATACTTAATCATCATACACACACCCAAAATATCTACACAACCACAACACTCAAACATAACAAATCACAATCAATGAATCTCAGCAACATAAATCAGCCAGACACTTAAATATTATAAACATATCACATCCAAATATAGCTATTCACTAAATTCACCATACTACTTATGTGTCATATATCATACACACATCAATAAAATTATTAACTCACAAATCACCACACTTTTATAATCAAAACAACAACACATCCAATAAATCACACCATATCCCATACACTATAAAACATAAACACACACATCCAATTAAATACACCATACCATACCTAAGACCAATACCCCAACACAACACCCAATAAAGATCAGCATAAATCCACTAGTAGCAACGTATATAACAATAACAACACACAACCAATATAATATCATCACATTAGTCACCAAACACTTAACTACCTGATAACACCACACATCCAATGATATTATTCTAGCACATAAGATCACCATGACGAAACTTTAAGATAGAAAAACGATTAAACACATCCAGATAATATCAATTATGTCACGTACACATATGTTCCTTAACTTCAACATAATTCACATCTTACCAACATTTCAATTCAACAAGTTACATTTACTTGAAATTTAATGTGGCGGAGCTGGGCCTTGAAAAGCAATTAGGATCAAATCAACACAAAGGCTCTTACAATACAATAACACAATTATTAAAGTTAAAAAATTATGGTGATCCAAGTTCTTAACCGCTGAATATGAGGCAAACAGGAATTGCACTATGGACTATGCTAAATGCCTCTATTCTAATACTATCAATAGCTGATTTTTTTGCTAAATTAAGTGAATCATGGACTAACCTAACATGCAATATAAACACAGCGGTTATTTGATCTAAGTATAATTGGGAACGTCGAATGTTAGATTTAAGGCACGGTCGTGTCACTCACGTTGATCGCTCACTACACGACACATAGAGGTGCCATCCACAGAGAGGGAATGATGATAAACACATAATGTCAAGAGTACACTACATATACATAACCACACTATGGACCACTAGAGATCTACATGGGTCACAAATCAACCATAACCAGAGATGGTCAGAAACCCATGCTTTTTCTGTCGGCACTCACCACGTTTTAATCAATAATTCCCAGGACCAATTGAAAATTCAAATCCAACTGGTAAGACACATGCCACTTCACATTATACATGATATGGAGTCAGATCCATTCAGAGAACCTAACCAAGTGCATAAGATATGCGCCCTCATCAGCCAAATTCGTGTCACCACGTTGCGAAAATAACCACATGAACACTCTATAGATTAATCAGACTATGAATATAATAAAGTAGATTAAACTACAAACCTGAATACCACCTAGTCACACACAAGATTAAACATTAATGAGAGTTGGGGGAAGCGGGGGATAGATGTAGAATGGATATACTGGTACTTTATGTAGAAACTACTAATAAGTGTCTGACAGTGGCTTTGTACAGCTTGAGCCCACAATTCGTTCAGCTGAAATAGATATCTTATTATTCAATAGTTAATGTAAGGCTCTTGACTACCCTGCAAACAGAAATCTGATAACAGATTTCCTTGGGTACAACATCTCTCCATCTTTTGTGGAAAGTGTACAAAACTTCATTACACTCCCATAAAGTACCACAGTGCCTAATTTGATACTAAATGAGCTGATGAGGTGCCCATCGAGACTCTTGGAGATCCTTGTGAAGACAACTGGCATCCCCCATTGTCAACAATATACTGTTAGGATCCATGTTCACGAATTGAAGTAAAAACCAGACCCGCCACTCAAAAACCAAAAAAAATTGCGTACAATCCCCATAGAAAACAGAAGATCACAGCTGAAGGCGGCCTAAGTCTTTCTTTTAAACTGCAGAGAGCTACTCATCTGAAGTATGTCTAAATCAATAGTGCCTACAGAAAAACTTAGCTTTAATTCGGCACAAAGAACGCAATGTCACCACTGCACTAATTGAAATATAAGCAATACACACACCAAGGATACATACTATAACAAGCCAGTCACCATTTACTGCACTGCAATCAACACACACCAAGAAACATCCTAAACATAGGTAGCGTACACCCCAACACGTAATGAAATCATAAAGGCAGCACACACCACAATAGCAAGTAATTACAGTGTCACGTATGAAACCAAAGGACATAAATACCAAGTACACATAATAACATAGTCAATCACCACTGTCACTGTAAGAATCATACAAGCCATGTCACAACACCAAGAATATCCTATAACATAAGTTAGTCACCCCTAACCCTGTAGAAATCAAAGGCAGCCACAACCAAATAATCAGTAGTTACATCTCACTGTAAGACTTAGCTTTGAATTCTGGAACAAAAGAGCCGCATAGTCACACTGTCACTATATGAAATTATAAGGCATAAATAACACCAAGATAGATCCTTATGACATAGCCATCAACTCACTGTCCATGCATGAAACTTATATAAGGCATTGCACACACCAAGAAATCCTTAATATCATAGTCAGTCACCCCTAACACTGTATGAAATCATAAGGCATCAACACACCAAGAATATATCCTTATAAAATAGTCACCACTCTCACTGTATGAAATAATAGGCTTACCACACACCACCAAGATATAGCTACATCATAGCAGTCACCACTGTCACTGTAAGTGAAATCATAAGGCATCACACACACACCAAGATTAATGTTATATCCTTAGTCTGTCAGCACTGTACTTCACGGAAATCATAAGACAACCACACACAAAGATAGGCCTAGACCTATGTCCGATAACATCATCTGTCACCACTGCACTGTATGAATTATATAGCAGTGTGACTTATAGGCATAGCCTGTCATCCTGTCATATATTGAATTCATAGTCCTATGAGAACACCAAGAATTGTCAATCCTATCCTACAACATATATAGAGACTCTACCAAATCGGAAGGCATATTAGGGTCTATAGAGTAGGCCTTACCTATAGTCGTACACACCATGCGTCCCAATGCCAATGGGTGTGTCACCACCTCTGGTCCCTGGGTTCAGTCTCAGTATGAATAATGCAACAGACACCAAGATATAGGCATAATGTGTCAAAACTCCTAGGCCTATGTGAAATCATAAGAAGGTGAACAAGAATAGGCCTACTAATAGGACTAGATTAGGTTAGATCTATACATAACCTCGATACATGTATGTAGTTGAAACTCCGTTGATGTGTGGTATCAACGAAAAGACACTGACAAGACAAGAAGTGATAGTAGGTATTAGCAAACGTACGTATGACCCCGATCAATGTGATAGCTCAGTACTAAGCCTATGGTCAGTCGCATATTAGGGCTCAAGCTGAGCAAATAAGCACAATTAAATAGAGCCGAGTTCTATAGCGAGTAATCTATAGATTATAGGTCTAGTTAGATTATTTGAAAAGATTCAACATTACCTTTTTACACCAGTAGCGCAGCATGCACCCAAATAATGTACACGGCTTGCTCGATCTGCATCTATATCAGGCGCGCTTTCTTTCGATCATCCCGGCCGGCGCGCGCGCGCGGCCGCACGTGCAGACTCCAGTACTTCTGGATGACGTCACGCGTAGGCTTCACAACCGGTGACGTCTCCGACAGAAAATTTGATGGGGTGTAAGTAGAGATGGGCTGTTCAACTTTGCTCCCTCTGTCAACCGTTTTTGTTTGATCCTATCCCACTGATGACTATACTCAGAAAACAAATAATTTAGAAACTGAATCAAGAGGGCGTTCCTTTTTCTCAGATTTATGCTCATCGACAACCGATGACGTCACCAGTGTCGGTGTGCTCGCGAGTTTGAAGGTGTGTACTATGTGCACGTCATCTGTTTGAATGGGTGCACGAGACACACACAACACACACACACACACACAACACACACAACAACATAGTCACATAGTCACACACACATATCCTCCCTCATACACGCACATCATCAAACACGCTCCCACACACACAGTAAATAATTCACAATAACATTTTCCCTTTAATGTTTGGTTTTCCAAGACCATCACTGAATGTTTTGGACGAAGTAATTCCTTAAAGTCCCTGATCGGACCGAGAAATGAAATAGCCAAATACGAAAGCTAATATGCTACATAATACATCAATTCCAAATTTAACATTCCATTAACATCCTTTGACGTCATCAACCGCGCCATTAAATTAGGGGTAATTTTTCGAGTATTTGAGAGGGACGGCCTGGTTGCGGTTCGATCATCTTTGTAATTAAATACTCTCTAGATGTACAATAAAACGCCTAAATTTGGTATTGTTGTATTATGTAGCAAATTAGCTTTCAGTTTTGGCTATTTCATTTCTCGCTCCTGTCCGGGACTTTAACAACTGTTAGTGTGAGTGAGTGTGTGTGTGTATGTGTGGGTGTGTTTGTTGAGGGTGTGGATGTGTATGAGGTTTGTGTATGTTTAAATGAGGGTACGTGTGGGTGTGTGTCTTTATGCGTGCACATAAGTAATAAATTATCAATATGTTATTATTCTTGGTTCTAGTTCAGTTTCTTTTTCAATTAATAAATTTC